>VWZS01004865.1:453016-526866 GCA_013397075.1 Rhabdornis inornatus
CCAGGGCCCGGCCAATGCACGTGCGCGGGCCCGCCCCCCCAGCCGCAGCCGCCGGCACACGCCGGACCCCTCCGGCGCCTTCCCCGGTGCCACCCACGCGAGGCCGGGCCTGCCGGCTCCCCAGCCCCAGGGCCGTGCGGGGCCTGGGCTGTGTCAGCGCGGCCCCGGCCCTCTCTTCTCCTGCGGCGGGAGGAAGGCGGCGGCCGGGCCTCGCGGCGCCCGCTCGCTCCCCGGGGGCGCACCCGCCGCACGCCGTGTTCGCTGGCCCCACGGCGCCGCAGCCCNTCGGCACAGCCCTTCCTCGCTGTCATTGGTAGGTGCGTTCGCCGCTCACACGCGGGCCCCGCCCAAAAGCTTTTCTCTGATTGGGCCTCTCCCGCCTGCTTTGGTAACTATTGGCTGCGGCTCTCGTCAATCAAGACGACAGCGCACGGACTCCGTCCTTCCCCGCACTTATTTTTTTTCCGGCCTCGCAGCCTCGGGCAGGACTGACGGAAGCGGCTGTCAGCGAATGCCCTCGCCCCTCCCAACCTCCCTTCCGCCGCCACATCCCCTCCCTCCCGGCGGCGCGGTTTGCCTGCAGGCCATTGGCTCCTAGCGCCGCCACTCACGCAGCCTCTTTCGCCCGGGCCGCCGCTTCGCCAAGGGGGCGTGAACCGACCCGCGGGTGCCTTCTCCTGATTGGCCACCGTCCCTGCCAATCAAGCGCGGCCGGCGGGGCAGCAGAGCGCGGCCCTGCCCGCGCGCCGAGCCGCTCCGCACGGCGATTGGTCGCGGGACGGGCAAGAGGCGCGCGACCTCCCCCATGCCCCACGGGGGGCAGTGGGGAGTACCCGTATGTGCGCGCGATTACATCACCACCAGCCAATCAGAGCGCGCGGGGGCAGGTGTCCCGCCCGAGGGGGGCGGGGCCACGCGCCCCCGGCGGGAGACGCTGTGCCTCACAGGGCCTGGGGGCGGGAGTTAGGGTTGCTGCCGGCGCCGGTTCGGGATGCTGGGGCTGCTGGTGGTGCCGCACCAAAGAGCGAGGCTGAAGGTGTCTCGGTCCTCTGCGTCCCCGTCTGCCCGCGGGGCTCGAGCACCGTGTCCCGGCTCAGGGCACGGAGGGGCCGCGGCCCCGCTCGGGTGCCCGAGTGAGGCGTCTCACGGTCGCCCTTGGTAGCCCACCGAGCCCTGCTGACACCGGAGCCGCCTGAAGAGTAGAATCACTGAATCACAGTGATTAGGTTGGAAAAGACTCCTGAGTTCGTCGAGTCCAATCCGTGACCGAACACCACCATGTAACTAGATCATGGCACCGAGAACCGCATCCACTGTTTCCTTAAACACCTCCAGGGACGATGACTCCACCAGTTCCCTGGGCAGCCCATTCCAATGCCTGATCTCCCTTTCTGTGACGAAATTCTTCCTGATGCTCAGCCTAAACTTCCCCTGGCAAAGCTTGGGGCTATTTCCTCTCGTCCTGTCACTACTTGGCTGTGAGAAGAGGCCGACCCCACAGCCTCCTTTCGGTGCTTGCAGAAGGTGATACGGTCACCCCTAAATCTCCCGTTAGCCCTGAGTCACGGCAGGTGGGAAGTGCAGGAATGGGCAGCTGCTCCCGCCCCGGCTGCAGCGACAGCCTCGCCGCGGGAGGCCGTAATGAACACCCTGCCAGGGCCCGCCTGCCCTCCGGCTTCTTTCTTGCCCCAAAGCGAAACTGTTTATTCAGGAAAGAACATGAAAATCTGTCTGATCCCCCGTAATCCCGTGCTATTCCCACCTTTCTCAGTCAGTCGCTGGCTGAAGCCAGCTGCGGTTCACCTGACTGGAGAGGGACCCGCTCCTGCTCTTACAGCTCTGTATGGCGGTTCAGCTGCCGTCATATCCTACAGGCTTTCCTGGAAAGCTGGATATCCTTGCCTTACACTCCCGAGAACCCAAACTTTAAAATTCTGTCTGTTAAGAAATGGCACACCAATAGCTGGCTGATGCCCTTGTCCCTTCCCTTACGCTGAGGTGTTTCCTCCCCACACAATGAGTACACCGTGTACACGCAGGACCTGAGACCACGGCTCGAAACACTGCTTGTACAGCATTTTTATTTATTCATCTCTTCATTTTCTGGAGTGTTTACAAAAGGAACTGACCCTGAAAAAGATGGGAGCTTTTCTTTCTGGAGCTGAAATTCTCTCCCAGTTTTCCACATAGGCACACGATGGGATTATTTTTCTAGAGCCTCCAGAATTATGTCCACAGTGCAGAAAACACTATGCAGCTTTTACCTCCGAGGTCATCGGCACGAGCACTCACTTTTCAAGGTTAGGAAATCCTTGCACAGGGCTCTGAGGGTGCTTTTTCACTCAGGTGACTGATGCAGCCACGGCTCTAAGAGCCGAAGCTTTGCTTTCTGTGGGTTCAAATGCATCTGCTCCACACCGAGAAGATGGGATAGCTCATCCCTGTGTGCCAGTGCTGCTTCCCACACCAGCTGATAGAGCTGAATGAGAACGAAACCCAGATTGCCTCAGCACAGGCACTCGTGAGCCAGTTCAGAAAGAGCCAGAATGCTGAGACTGCGGTTACCCTTCTGTCATAGAAAACTTGCTCACAGACAAGCTAATTTGAGTGCCCAGACCCAGCTGCCAATCAACCTAGTTAACTTTGCAGTGTCCACATGATCTGGGACTCAAGATACTTTTATATAGCTAGGGATCTTTTTTCTTTTTTCTTTTTTTCTTTCCTCAGGCTTATATCTCATAGTCATTTAAATATAATTCATGTATTATTAAAGCAATGACAAATCTGGCTAAAAGAATGCTGGATCTTAGCATTGATGAATGCAAAATTTATCTAGCCTAGATATTTCTTGGACTTTTGAAACTGTTTTTATTTCAAGAGACTCATCAGGAATTTTTTGAGAACTTGACACTCTTTAAAATAATGGTATATCCTGCACACATTTCAGCAGGTATGGAACTAGGCTGTAATTTTATCAGGTCCCTATTTGCATCCTCTATTTTGCTTCTTGGGCACCTGCCAGAAAGATACCCTGGGTTGCACTAGATAATTTTGCTCAGTATGTACATTGTATACCCAGCTACTACTGACTCTTCCCTCTAACTTACTGCAGCAGCCACTCTTCCTCCAATGATAACTAAAACAAAAATGTACAGAAATACTGCAAGAAATAACAAATTGGGCTTTCAGTTGTCATTCAAACCTTCTGACCCTGCCTTTCTCCTTGCTGCTAGGTTTTACAGGGATTATCATCCCCTTCCTCTCACCTTCAGCTCTAATTTCATATATGGTTTTATAACAAATTTAGAAAAAATAAAATACTTGCTTTCCATATCATCTCACTAGCTGTACAACCTTTACAATTTTTTGGGAAGGATGGACTTCCCAAAAAGATAAATATTACCCTACATTTTCTCTGAAGTAGTAAGTGATATCCCCTACTGCTTTTCAAACACTACCTGCTTAAATGTTAGAGATTAACTGGAAACCTACACTGTGCACACGAGTTCATAACCCAGCATAAACAGCACATTCCTAATCAGTAGAAAATGTGCGTATCTGGCTGGTTTCTGTGGGGTAAAACTCAACGCTGGCATTGCTCAAGAGGTGTGTGTGGCAAGAAGCAAGCAGCAGTGACAGGCAGCAGGGGCGGGTGGTGAAGTAATAAGTAGGTGAAATAATGGTTAGTATGTGGCAATGTGGAGTTAATGGCTAATCCAGGGATTTTGTGCCATTTCATGGCTGGCTCCAGTTAAGCTTAGTTTAAGATTACCAAGGCAGGATATTTGTGGGAATACTTGTGTGTTGGATCAATGGTGATGTGTGCATGCCTGAAAGAGTCGACGTTTTGCAATGCCCATTTTATTCTTCGTGGTGATGAAAATAACTATGAACTACAGAAATGGTAATAAATGGGAAATAGATAGTATGGAATAAAGGTAATTTGCAAACAGCTTTGATACTGCACTAAAGAGGAATGAAGGTGAGTTCTTCTACAGGGTTTTTAAAATTCCCGTTTTTAATGTTCTACTGTTATTGGTGAGGAGATTTGTCCTTTTAGCAGTAGCTGTTGACAAATCTCAGTAATTAAATTTGTTTAATGTTCAAATTAATGAGCTATAAACCAGGTCTTGCCAAGAATCAGTACCTTTGGGAAGCTACTTTATCTGACAGTGTTTTCACATCATTTTCTCACCTTTTATCTCTGTTTTTTAAAAGTTAGCTGGTTGTCTAAAACATGTATACTTCTAGTGTTTTAACTGGCCTTCATACTAGTTTGATAAATGGTGACTGCTCTGGTCTCACAAGAAGGCATTCTCAGACACTGACAATATTCATGGTACATGGTTACTTTTTTATCTGCAAAGCAAACAAACTCTTTCATTTTCAGCTGAGTAAACTTCCCATGGAAACTAATTCACTAAACAGTAGTTAGCTCTTCACCACTTGCCTGTGTACCCCTTCTAGATTACACCATCTGTGAAGAAAGGAAGGAAATCACCACAGATAATAAGGTTATCTTCACATTAAGAAATGAACAGAGAAAATTTTGAAAGATTCATGTAATATTTTGCCTTGGTTTTGCTCAACAAGAGGAAGACTAAACATTAATACAGCAATGGGGAATAGAAAGAGTGTAGGATGGGTAGCAAAGAAAAAAGGACAGATACAGACAAAGGCAAAAAAGTAATGTTACTATGTCAAGATGAAATAACTGAAAAGTGGATATACTATTTCCAGTACTTTGGGGGAAAAAAATGGAGGAATTTTAGAAAAATGTTCAGGACACCCTCCTTGTGATAAAAGAAAACTCAGTTCGTAACCAGAACATGTGGATTAGAGGGAATTTGTGGTTTAGCAAACACAGAAGTAAAAATAAAAGTGCATAGTAATATTCTATGTTAAAGAAGAGAATAAAAGGTAAATAATAAAACAACTCAAAATTTAGTTCTGATATATTTTTTGAAATGATGGTTGCAGATTTTACTGAGAGAAGAGGGCCCTGAGATAATTCCAGACCCTAGGTGGAAAGTTTGGAGATAGTTGGAAAACTCCATACTGTTAAAGAGATGGTACTGCTTGGTTCAAAGAAATAGCCAGTGAGATTTCAAATTCTCATTTAATAATTTGGGGAATACGTGCTACTCATAGTTGGGGCCAGACATTCTGGACTATGGTAGTAAATTAAATTCTCCTCCAAACTGTCACTGAGCCCATAAAAAGTAATGCTTTTGGGTGGTTCAGGAATATGCCCTCAAAGGCCTGATGGTAAATAATAACCCTGGAGTCAGTGATCACAACTTGTGTGATGAAAGGTAGGGGTGAAAGAAAATAGAACATTCTCAACTTCAGAAAGGGAAACTGTGATAAATGAAGGGACCTGGCAACAAAGTCATAGTGTATAACAAAAACTTGAACATGGAAGAAGCCTTAGCTACCTTGAAACCAAATTATTGGGATCCTGTATCTCACAGAAGGAAAAATGGTTTTGAGGTAGAAGCTTCAAGGCATAAGTGAAGAAGAGGTGGCATCAAGAGAGGGGTAAGAATGATAAGCAGAGAGCATGGAACAGAAAAAAGGTTTGGTTTGGGAAGGATCTCAAACATCAACAAGTGGGAGAATGAAGGGAGAATTTATCTGGAAAATTAGGTTGATTTATGGTATATGGTATTTGAAAAAACAGCAAGATATTATTCAGCTGTGACATAATAGTGTAAGAAGGAAGTGATGTTGCTTTCCGTTGACAAAGAAGTGGGGTTTAGAAATAGTCTACATCTGATTCTAAAACTAAATGTGCATTTTTGCCTCAATTTTCAGTAAAGATGGTGGTCGTGAACATGGGATTGGAGGGCAGGACGGCTAATAGCTAGGAGGGAAAGGAAATTGCTAGTATTACATATAAGATAAAAGTAAAACTCAGTTTGCAGCTTCTGGGCAGAAAGAATGGATAATGCCCATTCCAGAAGTCAGAAAATCATGACAAATTAAATCACTTGTCTGCTAGTAAGCTTTTTAAAGTAAGTATATCAGGAAATGAGAAAGTGTAATGTTTGTTTGCTAAAGGTGGCCTTACCAGATTAACCTAAGATCTTCCTTTGATAATATCATTCAACTTCTAGATAAAGGAGGAGATGACAGGAATTAGCAGAGCAGTACCAGAGACTAATGGAGGTGATGGAGTACCCATAGAGGATAAAGCAAAATCTAATCATCAGAAATTAGGTGTCTGAGTAAAAGTTGTTGTCTTTTCTTCCTACCATCACAATCCCCCACACTCCCCCAGTGCCCTGGATAAGTTTTGGGCTTAACCCTATTAGATGTTTTCCTTAATGACACTGATACAAGAAAGTGGTGGGAAATAAGTTTGTAAATGACCCAGTGCTTAGAGGTACTAACAGTAAGGAAAACTAGGAAACCACATACATTTAAACTGATGGAGAAATAGAAATGCAGCTAACCTCAAGAGTATAAAAGCAAGACCTTAGTATCAGAAATTTTCTCTAGCTGCTGGGAGCTCATCACTTCAAAAAATGATGAAGAAGGATAGAATATGGTAGTTTATCACAGCATGATATGAAATGTCATTCAGCTTCAGCATTAGAATGACAAATGCAGTCTTAAGTGTGGCTGGGCAACAGGTTAAGTGCCTTCACACAGGCACCTAATTGGCAGTGTGGAAGTACTTATTCAGAGATGCTCACAGGCAGCCATGAGCTGGCTTTAAGATGTAACAAACCGAAGGGGTTGATGTGCCATGATTATTCCTGTTGCCTTCATTTCAGCTTTGTTCATGTTGTTAAATTGGGTAGGGACAGACAGCCACAAGCTGTCAAGCCAGTTTGTAATTAAGCCATGACTTAGCATGGCTTAATAAGGTACTACACCACAGACAAGCTGTAATAGCTGCCTCTGTGTGCCTCTGTGTGTGCTCCCAGCTCACCCAGCTGCCGAAGGAAAACGTGTTCATTTCAGCTATGATACGCTGCCATAGCATCCTTGCTGATAAGGAATAATCTGCCTGGGTAACCCAGTAACTTGTGAGCATGTGTTCACACTTTTCCTCTCTGCCACTGGGAAGCTCAGAAGTCAATGCAGTATTGTAGGTAGCCCAGGACACAGATCAGAAGTGTTAGTTTTGTTAACTTTTGTGCGGAGATGTCTCCTGCTCCAGTCTAAAATATTGCTAAAAATTTTGCTTTGTTGTTAGAATACCACTTTTTCCTTAGACTACTCTCATCCACCATCACTAATGTGTCTTCATCTTTATTACTGCCCTGGTTTGTTCTTCACTGACTATCTGGACTTTAGATTATTTTTTCTACTCTGACTCAAGTATTTTAAGAGCGCTTAGTATGTTTTAAGGTAGTCCAAAAGCTCAAGCATATCTACAGTAAAATATTTATGTTTTTATCATCTTTTAAGCTTATGTTATTAAAGAAGTCAATTGAGTTTGCCCAACAAGCTTGCTTTTTAAAAACTTCCATAAAATAGATTAATTCTGTAACAGTATCTTCTCAATTTTCAAACATCTTTCAAAGGCTGCATAGACACAATGTTTTATAGCTGAGACCATTCTAATGAAAATTTAAAAGTAAGCATGAGAGTAAAAATAAAAATAAGCCTGAAGCCTATTATCATTTAAATATGCAGATATTCACTGAGATCTCTTAGTGCCAATGCAATTCCATTGCCACTTTTTGCTGCCCACTTACACTTCTTTCCTAGCCATAATCTCTAATAGTAATCTAATGACAAGTTAACAGCTTCCTATTTAAACTCTGTGATATCTTCCTAATTAATTTGGAATTATCATTATTGTTAATTCAATTAATGAATTACTGTTAATTATCAATACTGTTAATATGTTACCTTTCCTTACTGTAACTATGAGAAGTAATTACCTTGGAGAGTGGCAAAGGTTGCTTCATAAAATCACTGACATTTTAAAAATACCTTCCCACATAAAATCAGTGGCACTTTAAAAATGCCTTCCCACATTTCCATTCACTGTCATCTCTCTTTATCCCCATTGCTGAGGAAGAATAGCAGCTTGAGGACCCCAGTGAGAGCGGGGGCTTGCAGCACACACTGCTCTCATGGGTAAGCGAAGCTGCCTGCAATGGGGCAACACATCAGGCAGAAGCAATCTGATCTATGTGAGTGGTCTGTATTATTCAAGGATGTTTCTGCTGAGGGCATTCTGTTAAGATCAGAGGAGGTGTTAAACTGGAGTAGATATGACTCACCATCCTTCTGAGGGGAAAAACACCAGCAACCAAACTATGCAGTGTGAAGGGGAGCCCTAATACACATTTGAAACACCAACAATGAACAAAGCATGTCCTGAGAAGCTTTTTTCTTTTTTTTTAAGACTAAGGTGGGAAAAAGGTCTTCCAACAGAAACTTCATTCATGTCCAATAGGTCACTGAACCTTTTCCTGACGGTTCTGCTGAATTGCAGCAGGGCTGTTGAGTAATTTATACTTGCATGCAACTGACGAATAACAGTTTAAGTAGAAAGGAAAAGTGGCAAGAAATCAATCAGTCAAACTAAGAAAATTCAGCTCGTGGCAAGGGAAGCGCCTCTTCCTCTTAAATCTTAAAATGGCTAAGCAGTGCTGTTGGTACACATGCCAGTGGTGCACAACCCCAGAAGAAGTGGTCCAGCAGAGCAGAGCTGCAGATGGGACTGTTGTGAACTTGCTAATGGAAACATTTGGTGGTGACTCAGTTAAAGAGTCGCCAATAGCCAACTCTCCCAGTGAGATCAACAGGCTGCACACTAGCTTGGGAGGTAAAGATTATGAGTAGGATTGACAGGAAGGATAACACTGACTCCAAATGGAGCCCCTCTTCCAAGATAAAAAAGAGTTAATTATTCCTTTTCTGCATTTTTGTAGGGTAGTTTTATGGGTGCTGCCCCTGACCATCAAGCTGCACGTCAGACACTGTCACGTTACTACAGCTATTTCAATTTTAAGCTCTGAGCAAAGAGCTCTGCTTTCCACACGCAAAATCCAGGTACATCCCATGTTGTCTTGCAGTATCCACAGTTCAAAAATTAACACTTCTACTTTTAAATCATATAAGCATATGATGAATCTTCACAAAGAAAAGCGAAACCATGTAGGCCAGCTTCCATGTTGTTGCTTATTACCCTTTTTTTCAATTAATGGTGTTTGGGGGGTTTTCCAACTATACACCAACAAAACAACCATTTTAAGATTTTAAAAGTATTGTCAAATTCTTTGTCTTAGTATTAAATCCCTCCCAAAAAAGAAAATGTGTGTATTTCTTGCTAGCATATCTGCATGAATATAATTCATGACAAGGGTAATAATTTATACAAGCTGTTCTGGATTCTAGAAATTATATTAGTGTCTGGACAAGGGAAAAAACCCAACACTCAGCTACATTCTCACCATGGTGACCTACGAGAGAACTGTCACAACAGAAGCTGCTGTTGCCACTACAATTTCCAGAGCTCCTGCTGTTCGTGTTGCTGCTGAAGAGAAAATCCACTGCCCTTTGCTGCACTTAAAGCTCAGTAAGATCAGACTACAGCTTAAAGATAATGTTCACACTTTACTGTACATCAGCATCAAAGAGAAAATGAGATGATCAAAATATGCCAGCCATAATAACAGCATCAACATGAAGTGTGCTGTATATTTCCTTTGAGGTACCGAGAGCTCTGACTCCCTCCTGTTACAGCAAAGACAAACCAGCATCATGATCACAGCCTTTGGGGTCAGCTCTGCTTGAGCCAGAGGGCCACCAGTCTTGGCAGGAATACAAGCCAGGTAAGAAGTAGAGGACTCAAAGGAAAAATAAAATCTTGTGATGTCTTTGAAACCCAAAAATAAATTAGTAGTTACAGTTATCTGAGAGAAAATATAAAATAAGAACAGTCTTGTTGACTCTCTGCACAATGAATGTTACAAACTCTGTTCCCACACTCCACTAAAGGACTGTAACTTACTGTAAGTATGTTGGGAAAGCCTTTTTTGCCAGCTAGAGAACTAAGTCAAAGAAATGGGTAAAGTACAACTTTTTAACAGGCTACCTATCCCCCAACTAAATAAGTGTATTTCAAATTATTAGACAGTATTTTCTAATTTTGAGGATAATCAAAAGCTAGTGACAAGGGGACATCAGAATTTAAATGTGAATGTTCCACTTTGCAGAAATGAGCAGTTTCATGAATTTTATACTCTGCAGTACAAAAATGAAACAAAACCAACAAAGCCTTGATGATAGGACTTGACATTTTAAAAGCAGTATTTCTGAAAGTGAAAGGGCCCCCAGAAGACCTCTGATTAGCCTGCTCATGATCAAGAAACTCTGGAATAAATAACTCTGCAAATGCCAGAGTATCTATAATTAACTATGGCTAAGGGAATTAGAGTTGGAAGTTACTGTGATAGTTGCAAAGTTTCTGATATGATAAAGTGAGGAAGTAAGAGGAATGGAATTATTTGAGAAAATGCTCCAGACCCTAAACTGATCATCATTATTAGTGGCATCTCATGTCTGAACCCTATGAATAAAGCAATCCATTATTCAGAAGCTATGAGGTTAGGATCTGATGTACAGTTGATAGTTCTATTATATATAATTTATGAGATCTTAAAAAGGCATGAAAAAATGTTCATAAAAGAAGTTACACTGCCTGGGAAATAGAGATCCAAATCAAGTTATAATTCAACTGACGTTCTAACAGGAAGGTAAATCTAAGTTTGGAAATCAGCGTGTCAAAGGATCACTGCGTCTCAGAGATTATTCCATTTGAGGCAAGAGAAAACAGATTTCATTTGCATTCACCTAAACAACTCTGGTTGGTGAAAAGTGTGATACTATACATTGGAATTGCCTCTAAATTGAAGGAAGCAAGAGAAGGGAGAGGGTCCAAAGAAATGTTCTGAGGTTTTGCCTCTCTCACAGTCGGGAAGTTCCTCATGCTTTGGGCCGGGACAGGCAGAAATCCAGCGGAGAGGTAGATCCTGATCCTGATCCTGTACTGGCTCCTTGATTCCCAGAGGCAAGCTGTGAGTGACTGCCAGAACAATGTAGGTATTGAAATTGGATTTTCTTGTTTCTATGCTTTTTGTTTGTGTGTTTGTTTCCATGTTTTACTCAGAACCTTAACCCTTGCTTTACTAGTATACTTTTTCCCCCCTTATTTAGCTTTACTTTGTTACAACAGTGATTTCAAGTAAGAGTGGCAAGCACAAGGAATGGTATTTCTAAAGAAGGATCATGTCCAAATAAATTACTTGGCACACAAACCTTTAGGATATCCATAACCTGGGAGAAATTTGAAAAACCAATGTGCTTCTTAACAAATAGCAAGTCAGCATTACACTATTGGAGAAGTCTTTCCAGTGGGGCATTTATTGAACACGAGATTGCGCAATGGCAGGTGCTCAGCTGAGATTAAATATTTTGGAAGTTACACAGTGCTGTAGCTCTGCCATGGATCCAACAAATCCCAGGGAAGGAGGGGTGAGGCAGGAGAACAGGTAGAACTCCAAGACAGTGAAATGCAAGTGCCACAGGGAACTGCAGAGTGTACAACTGCCAGGAGAAGTCAAGTGAGTATCTTACATCTCTCAAAAGATTCAAGAAATGTAAATATTACAGTCCATTTCAAAAGGGTCTAAGAACAGTAAAATTCTGAAAGCTGGAAAAGAAAGAATAACAACATAATAATCAGAGAGCACTACTGCACAAAGCTCTGACACGTTAATAAGGTCAGCTTTTTCATAAAATGTTTGAAATAAAAATAATTAAGAGAGGCTCCACAGCTGAAGCATAATAAGCACAGAGGTAAGTACATAGTGGACACTGCCAAACACACTGCTGGCACTGCCACATCACAGTATGGTACTTAAAACTGGATGCTAGCAGTGAATAAGCTATAGAGGTACAGAAAATCCCAGT
Source organism: Rhabdornis inornatus (assembly GCA_013397075.1). NCBI lineage: Eukaryota > Metazoa > Chordata > Aves > Passeriformes > Rhabdornithidae > Rhabdornis > Rhabdornis inornatus. The sequence continues at coordinate 464,960 of VWZS01004865.1, forward strand.
GCCTGTTTATTTGGCTAGAGAGGGACCTTTGGATACAGGCTTTGCAATCATGTATGTTTACCTAAGATAGGCCAGTGTTAGATTAAACACCATAAACTGCTTATTTGCATTTCTGGAGGGGGCTTGGGAATTTTCACTCCTTGAAAACAATGTTGCTTTTTTTTCAATTATCAGCACATCACTTTCACATTGTCATTATATTTTTTGCAAATCAGGAGTAAAAGAAAGGAAGATAAAGTATTTGCAGAGACATCAAATAAGACTGGGGTATCCAGTGGCTATGACCTCTAGGTTTATTTATTCAGTCTGTGGCTCTCTGGAATAGGCTGTAAGCAAGATGATTTGCTCTGGTATTGGCAATAGCCTATTTCTTATACCATTCTTTCTAGAAGCCCTTTCCCTCTCAGCAATAAAACACAGGAAAGACCAGAGGCCCCTGAGAAAGAGGGCTTTTAGAAATGAGTACTGTCAGAACAATTAATCCAGTAATCACTCTTTTCTCCTCACAGGTCTATAGCTCTGCTTGGAAAGCAGGAGACCAGCAGTGAGATGTCCTAATTACTTGGAGATACTAATCTACTTTCAGCTGCTATATTTCTTGGGCACTCATCTCTTCAACGTGGGAAACTTTCTGCAAGCAACCTGTTGGATATATTCAGTAATGCTGACATTTTCAGGAAATTGCTGTGTCCTGCAGAGAAGGATGGAGTGCAGTACATGGGCCTCTCCACTCTTCTGAGAAAGGTGCAGCATGTCAAAAGTTGATAGCTCTGCTACAGAGCATCCCTCTCACAGGAGTACAGCAGAGCTGAGTCCTTTGTGCTTGTGTGATGGAAATCATGGATGGTCTCAGACCAAATGAGACTGAGTGGGAGTGCAACAGCAAGAGAAAGAATGTTAACGAACAGAACATGTGGGGACTCAGGGAGAAACACGTATTTCAACTTCTATTCAAACCTTGTCATACAGCTGTGTGGCTCTCCTTGTATCCTGTTCCATTATATACAGAATCTTAATGATCACTCAAGTTTGAAGTAACAAAAAGAAGTTATATTCTGTTTTCAAACATATTTAACTCAAAGGACAAACCCAACAGCTTCTGAATTCTAGTGACAGCATTACAAGAAGGCCCTGAGTGAGCAATGATGCGGGCAGGAAGGTGTGACTAAAGACTTAAAGTCCGGGGGTTTTGTTCTCCAAAAGCAAAACAAAGGACTGTACACTCAAAGTACAAGGAAGTCAGCGAAGCTGAAACCACTGGGGATGAAGTGTCCACTCATCCAGCACTTTTAGATTTAGAGGACAGGGCAATTTAGCAAACCCCAGAGATGAGAAGATGGAATCATAAACGAATTCTTGCAGATTACAAATCATGCCTGACTGACTGTAGGAGCAAGAGAAGTAAAACACACAGCCCCAAAACACTGTCAAAGCTGACATACTTTTGAGAAGTGACATAAAATCCCACAGAAAGAGGGAAGGGTATGTGGCTTGGGGGCATCAACTGTTCTTTCAGAATATTGGAAATGTGGAGAAAAGTCTAGAGACCTCGATCAACTTACTGAAACATTTGATAACTTTTATTCTGGAGGAGGATACATGCATCTCTTTTTCTGTTGCTTGAACATTAGTCATTTGTCAGAAGAGTTCAAAAAGTTTAAATTATGCAGAAGTAGTCCAAGCAAAATATTTTTTTCATCTCCCTTAGCCTGTGTGGTGGGTAAAGAATCCTGGAGTCAGAATGAGACTATCATAAATCCTGATTTAAAAAAACATAGGAGTCTTCATCAAAGAGTATGAGATTGAAGAGAAGCTTTTATTTGGTTCCAAGAGAGAATCTAACTGGGGTAGTTGTCTCCTCAGTCACTACAGCTTATACTGTAACAACAGGAATTACTTTTCAGGCTGCTACACCATGGCAGATTTTGACCAGAATTTGGAGAGAGACAAATAATTGGACTGATCATGTTCCCGATAAAATCTTCCATATAATTTCTATTATTTCAGAAAAAGTAAAATCACTCTGAAGACATCTGTAGTAGCATTTAAAGAATTGCTTTCACATCAAGTTCTATACCATTTTATTCTGTTGATTGCAGTGGGGCAACATATGGTTTTCAGTCTTAAAAATAAAAACAGAATTAGGCCAATTTGTCTTTTTTATATTAATTATTCATTGCCTAAGCCTAGGGACTTACCATAGTCGAGGCCCACACGTACTGCTGCTAAAGCCACAGCAGAGAGGCAGTAATTATGTATTAGGCCTTTAGGTCCATGGCATCAGTGGATTATCAATGCTTCCACCTCCACTGCTTTCAGACAGACCTTCATCTCTGGAAAGCACAGTTGCACTTATCCACATTATTTTCAAAATTGATTTCAAAGGATTCTGCAAAACATAATCTGAACACACATTTAATAAGACATAAAAACAAATTAAGGCAACTATTGAAGAAGCGTATCTGTCTCTGTAGTTAAAGCCTACTAAATTAAATTTTAAAGAATTCACTCAGACTGGAAATCATATCACTGTGTGTGGGCACAGAAGAAGGCTCAGTAAATTCTGGCTCGGTGGGTGAGTCAGCATGAGTCATCAGCAGACATACCATCCTATGGTTATATGAATCCACAAGGTACATTTAGAAACATGTCACAGTAACAAAATAATGCCATCCTCCTGCTTTTTGTCTAGATGACAACAATGACAGCCCCGACTTTCCTAAAATATTGTAGGAGTTCTCAGCTCAACATGTGGGTTTAGAAAAAAAATCCCTCTGTTTTGCTATTTTCATTAAGCAAAGCTAACGCAGATATGATAAGCTGGTAGGAAAGCCTCAGGTTGTAAATAAAATCATTTAGGTAGCTGCATTACACTGACAAACAACTGAGAAACATCTGCTTATCTGGTGGATTTCTCATCATTTGATTGAAACACAAGGAGGTTTTTTTTGCTCTTCCAATTTTAATTGTTTCCATTGCTCAGAATTTCAAGCGGGTAATAAGACGCTATGAGAAATTAAGTTATGTAGCTGACATCACCATCTGTGTAATAAGCAAAATCGTGTCAATATTGTTCTGAAGGAGTTTTTAATTGTGGCATTTACTGAAAGACTCTGAATGCAAACTAGATGAGCATTGGTTAGGCTGAAACAATTGCTGTTTTCTTCTCTTCTACTTTTCTTAATTTCCAGGGAAAAGTTAAATTGTATACTCTGTATTCCATTTTCCTCTGAAATACATTTCATTTTCTTCCAGGCTGTCATTTCATATAGGATATATAGTTAGCCAAAATACCCCAACTTAGTTAGCCAAAATACCCCAACTTATTTCCAGCAATACAGGAAAAGCACATTTTACTCCTTCTCATATTAATTTTTGGAGATTTAATATATAGATTCTTTTAATTTTGTTAAAGATTAGGGAAATTTCACCAGTCATATACCTGCACTTAGGATGTAGTAAATGGACTAGGATTGCTGGATTGCTCATGGGTACATCTATATGCAGCTGTTTGGCTGCCTGACCACCTCACAGCCCAGTCTGCAAACCCAATTCCCTGCCATGATTAGTCATCCACTTGGATCCCACTTACTGCAGTGATGCCACACAGATGCAGCCAGATTCACATCAGCTAATCTAGTTACAAAACAGAGGGCCTGGTGCTATCAGATATGTTAAAATCTGTGTAAATAGAAATGGCTTAACCTCTTAGTTTAGGCTGCAGACTCTTGTTTCTCACTCTCCCAACAGTATGACAAATGCATTCTGAATTTGTTCTTTCATTACTTTTAAGTGAAGGACATTTCCTGGATTTATTCCTATTATGATTTGGTTCTCTAACTAACTCCTTTCCAGGGTAATAGCTGTCTCTACACCATTAGTATTTCAGGCAATTAGTGCTGCTCTTCATTTGTTATTGCTATGTTCTTGTAGGCTTAGTACAAACTTGAGTTTGCTTGGACTTTTTTTAATTCTGTGAATTACATATTAACATACGTAACCTGCATAAAGGAGGGTACTCTTGGCAGTGCTGCTGACTCTGCCTGTTTTTATAAGGTTTTAGCCATAGCTGGAACTTTTCTACTGAGGCCTTGGGCACTGCTGGATGGAGGAGTGAACATGAGTGTCATTAGCACAGGTAACCTTTAGGCACACCTTGCAAAGGAACCCAGGCCCCTTGAAGGTTTTGCAAGAAGCTCTGAGGGCAGAGTGTTTTTTGAGTGTCAAAGACACCATAATGTTGGACTTGGCCTTCCAGGCTGTAAGTACAACCACAAGGACAAACTCAGTCACATTTACCAAACATTAATGCTGTTTACTCACTGGGCAGGCAGGGTTGCCAAATCCCCACACAGACACAGCCCAAAAATTTCAGCACTTAACCCAGGCTGTAAAAGAGAGCAGTTAGCAACATGTCTGTTAATAATGTCTAGCATGCCACAAAAAAAAGCACACAAAGAAAATCAGAAATATTTTTCTTCAAGCATGGTGACTCAATAATACTATTTAGTAATAGCATTACTACAAATATTTCACTCAAAATCAAATCTTGCAGGACATTGCTGCTTTTTGACTGTAATCAGGGGAGAGTGGAAAACATTTTCTCCCAAAACTCATTATTGTACATATATAGAGCACATATATATAGATATATATGCAATATACCCTTATGCACATACATACATATATCTTTTTGGAATATATTCTCAGCATGTAGTCTTTCCGCAGAGAGTCAATATTCAGTACACTTCATAGCTGTATTTTATACAAAAATGTAAAATAGTGTCTATTTTAGTAAACTCATTATCAAATGTTGCTGGAAGCAACACTCAGATTGCTCTTTCTTCAGTTCTCCTTACAGTCAAAGTGGGTTGATGAACACTAGATTAAATTATCAAAAACGAGGCAAAATTCTCATTTCCTTGTGCTTTCTATCAGCTATTGAAATTAACATTTTCTGTAATTCTAGGGGAGTTTATTCCCAAACTTGCTATGAGTAGGAGTATGGTAACCATACAAGATTTAGAACAAAGGATTTTTCAAAGATTATTAAATATTTAACTGCAGCAGATCCCATAACAAACAATAATTCTTGAGTTACCTTTGAAAAAGGATCTGTCTGCCAGCACAGGCCACCAGAACCTAGAGGAGGTGCATGGAATTTCCTTTTCTTTCCCCACAAGCTCTTCCAGGGGAAACATCAAAGCTGGAGTTCACAGACTAACACCTAAAAACTTCCAGTCATACCTCCAGAGATAGAGCCCTTGTGAGTGAGTAATCCAGTGAGTAGGCCTACAAGAGGGAAAACCACAGGTTTATTTATTTTCTTTCTGTCCTTCTGGTGCATTTAAAAGCAAATCCCAGGGCCATGTGGAAGAGCCACTGTCCCAGCCCAGCATCTCACCTGCCTGGGCAGTGCAGACTCCCAAGTGCTCTGACAATCTCTGCTCACTCCCATTGAGGCTGCCTGGAAGGGTGGGATGGCTTCATGCCCAGGTTTTTGGTATATTTTGGGGTAAGAGCTGCTCCTCACTTCCGCTCCACAGCCATGGAATGTATCTGACCTGAAAAAGCATCTCAGAACCTCAGTCCCCTTGAGACCACACACAGGACTCTGAACAGGGAAAGTCCAGCTGCTGTGACTGACTAGCAGGATGACAGTGGGAGTGTTCAAGAAGGCCTACTGCAAGGGGTTGGAATGCTTTTTCTTAAAATTCTTCATAGCCTGTGCAGCGTTTTTCTCATTAACTCCTGAATGCACTTCTGATGTCACTCTCTGTCTAAATAGACAGTGGATGAATTCAGCAAAGGAAATACGTGCTTGTTCTGTATCCTTGTATTCTGTGTTCTTGCTGGAAAGGGACTAGTAAAGGCTTTTTCTATTCCAGCAACACGCAGATTTCCTAAAATAAAACTGCTGAGTAATCTTGGTAATTTTCCAGTATATGCTGCTTCATTTAATATAGTTTAGGGCATCTTTTTCATGGCTGTAGCATTTAGATAATCATTAGCTAAGAGTTGCTGATAGCATCAAACACTGAGAGCTGTGCCATGCAGACCTACTGCCACATTTGATAAATTGGATGTCAATATCAGGCACAAATACTGATATTTCAAATAAAAAAGGAAGAAAGAGAGAATGAATGGAAGAAGGAAAGAAAGGAAAGAAGCAAGTAAGCTCCAGAGAAAACTACTGGACTAAAGTTTTTCATTAATTAATTTGTTACATATAATGGCTTTTAACAAACACAGAAATACGTTAAATTATTTTTCAACGTTCCTTAATTTTCCTACTTTGATGATAAAAAATCAAATAAAATTCCTAAAAATAAAGCTGAAGTATGACCGAATCAAATTATGTTTGTTCATTGACAGTGACCCACGTACTTTGGCAATGCTTAATGCTACTTCAAGTTCTTTGCACAAATATATTGAGAATCTGACTCTCTTACAGCTCTCTATAGAATTTGTTGACTATATGCATGTTTATGTTATATTTATTTCTATTAATATATTACATATTTATGCAATTGTGATAAAAATAAATACCATAGATTTGAATTAAAACCAGTCAGTGCTACTTGAGTTTATCTGTATCTATTGTTTTTCCCCTTAAACCTGTGGAAGTAGCCACTGCTTAGCTCAGGCTGCTGCAGCTACAGGCAGGGAGTGTGGAGGGCTGGAATTGTCAGGCAGTGGAGATTCGGATGTGAGACACAAGTGCGTGGGAGATGATGAGGCCCACAGCTCTGCAAGTCAAAAATAGCTAAATAAATGCCAGTTGTTTCATTTTCTCTTTCTGCACACAATATATAGACTGACTGTGGGCAGTGCTACTATCTGAAAAGAACGTTTGCAAGTGGCTGAGCTAGCTTTTATTGGGTAGGAAAGTGGGAGGCAGTGAGGAGGCAGCAGTAGAAATTGCAGATTTTCCATGCTTTGGAAAAAAATCACATCCAATGTGTGTGTAAAAGCTGCTGGGTGACACTGTGCATAGGGCTGAGGCAAACATTGTTCTGCTTTCTGAACTGATTGATGAGCAGATTTGACATCTGGCAATGCCAGCCATAGAACATGGTGAGCAACTACGGAACAAAAAAAATATCCAGTGGGGACAGGGGAAGAGGCAATACTGGCTACTCAGCATGGTCAGGATAAGGCTCTGGCTCAGGCAAAGACAAATCTCTGTTCTTATGCCAGTGAGAGTCTGACAGGGAATTGCCCTGTGGTGTAAGCACCATCCTTCCTTACATGTTACTAATGGTGCAAGCCAGCTAATGAAAGACACTGTGTGTGCTGCAATTTTTGCTTGGAAAGTGTAAGGGCACAGGAAGAAGAGGAAGAAGATATCTGTGGGGCTTGTGGCAATGGACACACTGGGACAACGAGCTGCATAGGGTGGCAGAATTGCTTGCAGGGCTGTCCTGCACTGCGCTGCTGGAGTTGAGCAACTCTGAGTCTTCCCCTGAGTGTGCCAGTGCAAAGGATCTCCCACTGAGGGCTTGGAAGCCAGGAGAGGGTGGGCAGCCATGGAGCAGAGCTGGGGACAAGGACTCTTAAGGAATTGCTGCCAAAAGACAGTGCAGAGGAAACCAATGCGTGTAAAACTGCTTAATTATACAGCGCTTAATTATATATATTATACCTAAATGTAGAGAACAATGAGTAGGAGTAGCCCATACGAGTTGGCTGCCTGCAAAGTAAAAAATTCCCTAGGTACTGTAGTTGGGTAAGACAATTTCATCTTAGATGTTTGTTTCTTCTTTTTCTTTTTTTGGAAACCTGAAAAGCTTCTCTGGTGAATTTGCATAGCCGTCAACTTGCTGAGGGTAATGCTACTAACTATGCTGCTGAGAGAAGTCCTCCCAAAAGACTAAAACCTGTGGGCTTTCTTCCTTTTCACATTACTGATTCATCGCTTGCTCTCCTCCCTCAAGACTTACAGTACGTCACGACCTGACTGGAGGAGCTGCCTGTCATACTTCCAGTTAATCAATGACCTACTTTATTATTGCAGCTAAAGCATGGGCTCCAAGAGAGATGTTCTGCATGGAGTGAAGATCTGATCAATAACAGACACGAAGGACACGGCAGGAAACAGGATTGAGGGAGAGTGAATAATTTTTACCAAATGTCATTTCATGGTACCTCCTCCTGCTAGTCCTGTCTATTTTAGGTACAACAGGATGTCATCATTCTGGTTATTCTTGCAAATACAGATTGTGGAAATATATGGAGCACTGAACTAGGAGACTTTCAAATATTAGCACATCAGAAGGAAACACAACAAATTTTATTTTCCTTCCATGACATTTAATTGTGTGCATCTGCTTTGAGATAATGGCAAGGACAATGCAACTCAGCTAGACTCAGAAACCTGAGAGGAAGAGTGAGTTTAAGAAAAAGTATTTTCTACTGGACTAACAAAGGGCAACCCTTTTATGAAACTGTTTTGTAAGACTGGGACTACTTTTGGAAACAGACCTATCCATTTGTGTCTTCTGGATCAGAAACATGTAACTTCATTACAGAAGATACCACTTGTTACTTTTTAAACACCTCTGCAAAACTGCCAAGAATAGAACAGAAATTAATTGGGTTCTGCTTTGTCTCATGTATCACCAAGGGGATTACTATTACGTATCTATTACTTACACTGTTCATAACATATATATATATATAAATATAATATAGATAGATAGATACACAGATATATACATATATACATACATACATTGAGTGAGTGAGTGAGTGAGTGAGTGAGTGAGTGAGTGAGTGAGTGAGTGAGTGATGCTTCTGAAACCTTATTTAGCCAGTAGACTCAGTGGAGTCTCACCAAAGACCATCACCACCCATGCACAGGGACAGCTGAAGAACAGTTTGACAGAGTCTCTGTTGTCATTGTCAGGACAAGGGTTGAAAAGATCTTGAGTTCAAAATCTGAGCTGAGTTTGGATGTTTCATAGCTGAATAATGTCTTAGGCCTCAATTAATCTCACCTGGATGTAGGCAAATATCTGAATTGATCAGAAGGGTAAGCAGTAACCCTCAAGTCTGCAGAGGGTTAGTCACAAGAGATGGACTGAGTCAGTGCAACTAAAAAGATGCACTTCATAAAGTATTTTGCCTAATATCACCTGTCTTTTTCCTAATAGCCATATTTAGGCAGGATAACATGCAGTCCTGTCACAGGTGACAGAAAAATACAGGTAATACCTGTAAAACAATGCATCAAAAGTTTTGAATACTAAGACAAATGCCAATGCCTTAGGCTAAGATCCAAAATGAGCATCTCAGTTTCAAGTTCTTGTCAACAATGGGGCATTTTGCAAAATAATATTCCACAAAGAATGTATTGGTATATAAGAAGAGTATGGTTTTAAAATGCCACATTTTAAGTGATAACAAGAAAACATAGGAATACAGTAGTGGAGTGGTTAGAAGGGGTTGCTAGTATGTTACAAGGATGACTTGTAACATACTAGGTACTAGAGGATGAGATTGTTCCAGAAGAGTGGCTCCACTCAAAACTCTAAGAATGAAGTTGGGCTGAAGAGCTAATAACAGATAAATTAGATGTTAGCTACATGGCTCTCTAGTGTGACAGAAGTTGATGTATTTTAACTGTGGTAGCTCAAAGGGCTCCAAAGATCTGACAGGCCAAGGATGCTGATTATAATTCAATTTACAAGATAAGACTATGCTGAAAGAAAGCCTATTTATTTAGTTGAAAACTGAGTAATTAGATATGGAAATTTGTAGCCATGGGTCACATAACACCATCATTTTGAGAATAACCTCATTGAAAGAGCTGATCTTAACTGAAAAACACAAAGAACTGCTGAATAGAACATAACAGATTTAAGAAGTTAAATTATATTGAAATGACCACATTCCAGGGAAATTAAAATCCCCTCCCACACTCTCTTTGTTCAGACTCTCATAAGGTAAATCTCCCTGATTTTTCCTGGACATTTAAGATACTTGAACTTCCACACTGCTAGCCCTTCTTCTGTCACTGCTGCCCATAGCAGAGTGACTGATGGCCTGCTTCATTCAGCCTCAGTGTGGAAAGACTTGCAGGAAGGAATACACAGTTCCTTCCAAAGAAAGCAAACTTATTAGTTGGTTCCTCAGTGAGCCTTTTTGCTCTCATTTTTACCTATCTTCAAACAACTGTCCCGTTCTGTGAATGAGGTGTTTTGCACAGAAGTCATGCAACCGTCAAAAAGCAATGTCTTGTTTCCTGTTCCTACTCCCTGTCTCAGTAAGACACAGACCCTGCAACCCCCAAGCAGCTCTGAAGCCTTTCGGTCTGGTGTTGGTGTCCCTGAGTATCAGCATCCTCCCTCTTGCACTTCTTCCTCTTTAAATGATTGTCACCCCTACAAGGAAAAGGACATGCACCAGAAAAGTCCTGTATTAGCAATGAAACCTTCAAGTTTCTAACAGCTCCTAAAGTGCTGAATATCCTGAGCACTCACTGGAAATTGAAACCCCTCTGCATTTCTAGAGCCAGCACCTATGAGCACCATAGGGAACCAAGATGCATGCCTCAGTGTACCCATGGGGAAGAAGGAGGAATGGAACTGCCTTTTGCACTGCTGGTGGCTGGGGATGGCATTGCTGAGCTTCCTCAGACCCAAACTGCTTTCCTTCTACCAAAAGCCTCCGTGACCAGATCAGAACAAGGCTTGTGCAGCAGTGGGGAAAACATTATATCAGAGTGAGGACTATGAAGTGCTCCTGGGATTGCTGTTCCATGCTCAGGGTATCTCACAGCACTTGCCAGTGCTTTTCTGGACCACGACATCCAGAATCCCACACCAGAGATGTGGCCACAACTGACCTAGTTCAAGCTGAAAACCCATGAAAATTTTTCTTGGTGCTTGTGTCAGATTCTGCACGAGCCAAGGGCTGAATCTCCACCCTGAGGATTTGCCTCCATTTTCCATGGCAGTGATGTTAATTCAAATGGTTACTTGGATTCACACACAAAGCTGCTGAGTTACTCTGTTATAATGTTAAGCAAAAAGATCCACTGGAAATGCACCAATAAAAATTACAACAAAGGACAAATAGGTTCTTTTTTCTCTTATTCACACAAAGAACATTTTAAAAGGTGAATTGCTGACTGAGGCACCACTCAAGCCAGGATAAGGATAATTTGGGGTTGGTAGCTGTAATAGCTTCTAAGTGAAATTCATTTGCTGCCAGTAGTGTAGCTCTAACTGATTTTCATCTGCACTTTTATTAAAGCAATTACAAAACAGCTTAGTCTCTGGTATATGAAAGCGTCCAAAGCTGGGACAGGAATTAAGAATGTAATAAGGTAAGGTACCTAGGGTTTGGATAAAATGTCCCAGAATTAGAAATGTTAAGGGCTTGTCTTACTGGCTAGTGGGCACAGTGGCCTTCCACAAAGCCCACCCTGCACTTGAGTTACTCCAGAGTCTGGGAGCCAGCTCTACCTCATACCCAGGTCTTCCCAGCACTGCCAACACTTTTACAGAAGTGCCAGAAGTAGGACTGCTGCAGCCATTTCACAGTGATGTATCTCACCAAAAAGAGTAGGGTTGCGATATGGGAAGTCTTTTGCTGTTGACAGGATTTAGTGATTCAAGACTAGATCTAACATTTGAGCTGAGACTCCCAGTGTCTCAGAAAGGCTGAAAAATCTGATTAGAGCTGAGGTGAAATGGGAGAAGATTTTGAATAGCCTTGCAGATATCAGGAATGCTTTGTTGATCAGAAAGAGCTTTTTCAGCCATCCACAATTCCATAAAGAATAGTAACTTATAAAGCGGAAGGATAAGTCATAAGGAAGGCATAAATGAATTGTCACTCAGGTAATTTCTGTTGTGAGTAAACATTTCTGGAGAGATTTTCAGTATATTAGAAGTGAAAATCTCAGAATACCCTTCCACTATTTCATAAAATGTGCATTCACTTATTTATAGCATAACAGCAGCATAGAATGGTTTGGGTTGGAAGGACCTTAAAGATCACCTTTTTCCAATCCCCCTGCCATGGGCAGGGACACCTATTAGACCAGGCTACTCAAAGTCCCATCCAACCTTAAACACTTCTAGGAATGGGGTATCCACAGCTTCTCTGTGCTGGGTGTTCCAGTGCCTCATCACCCTCACAGTAGAAAATTTCTTCCTAAATATAGAATATCTAATCTAAACCTTCCCTCTATAATTTAAAGCCATTCCCTCTCATCCTATCACTACCTGCCCATGTAAAAAGCCCCTCTCCACATCTCTTGTAGCCCCCCTTAAGTATTGGAAGGTGCTATAAGGTCTACCTGGAGCCTTGTCTTCTCCAGGCTGGACAGCCCCAGCTCTCTCAGCATGTCTTCATAGGACAGGTGCTCCAATATTGAGAAATACTGCTGCGCTATAGAGCACTTATTTGTACAAGCATCCTACTTGCATTATGCAAATTTTTCAGCCAAACACATTGGTTTTTGCACAGCATTTAAAATACTTGAATGTCAGTGAGTCAGAAATTAAGAACATTTGGTGTTAGTTATATCCTATGCTCTTTCCCTACATATTTTAGTCATGTAATATACATGTAAAAGAATAAAACCAACTGGCATTGCTTTCCTTAAGACAAGTAAGTCCACTTTCCAGCAGCTCTCAATCTGGCCCTGCAGCTTTGGCTGTCTGCCAGACAAGTTAGTGCTGGTATCATGAAGGCTAATGTAACTCTTGAATCACTCGACTATATTTAGATGCTTGTCTCAGAATTGCCTCCAAACATTTAAATAGACCTCACAAAGATGCTTTTCAGGTTTTGTGGGGTTTTGTTTTTTAAATCAGGCATATGTTTTAATTTGGCTTTTAAAATTTCTTCAGTAAAATTGAATTAATATTCATAGCTACTCATTAAAAAAAAAAAATTCCAAATAATGCTTTCCTATCATGGTGTGCATTCAGCAATGTCGATGTTTGAGTGCCTGGGTGCAGGAGAACATGCAGAGCCACCGGTTCTGGCAGCCCCCAGCAGAAACATGCACAGCAAAAACTGTGCAACTCAGCATTGTACAACCCCAAACACAATGGCTGTGGAGGTATTGTCTCCTCAGGGCACATGTCCAGAGCTACTCATTAGGAAAAGGACTTCAGACCAGAGCGAAATCACAGGCACCCATCTGTGTTATCTTCTCTCTATCCTTCTGTCCCTGAAGGTGCAGGATGTGTGGGAAGTAGGAAGAGCCCAGCAAAGCAGGTTTGTAGTCAGGTCTCCCCACCCTTTTCAGTGACCCCACACTTGTGTCTGAGCTGCTTTTCCGAGGGTTGATGGTACGGCTGTGTTACGATGAGCTCTGACTGTGGGCAGGTCAGCCGTGACGAGTGGATCCCTGGCAGAAATGTACCAATTACCTTTTAGGGGCAGTCAGGTCCAGTGACACATCTGATAAGCAGAGATTGAAGTTTGATTGGCACAGCCCACTCACTGCTGGGAAACTGTAGGCTCACAGAAAGTCCAAAAGGCTCACATAAAACACCAGGGAAAGGATATGACTCCAAGGCATTTTGGAGCCTCTGGGAAGGAAATCCCATTTTCTAAGCTGAACCCCATACCAGAGATTTTTCTCTAAAGGATATTGAAAGAAAGCTGTCCAACAGCTTATGGATGTTCTGGAGTTCATTATACACTGTAAATATTGCTATCTGATTGTCAGTGTATAGAAACGCCCCTCCTGCAGAGCTTCAGAAACTGAAAGCAAAGGCTATAACTGGTGTGTTTGAGAAACACCACAGAGAAGAATTGGGTAAGCAACCAGTCGAACAAGATTTATGAGAATATATATGAACACTTCAGTTGTAAACAGCTGAGACAAACAACCCCACAGTTTAATTAGTGACAGGGATGTGCAGTCCCTGCTGCCACACTGAAGCAAATGATCTGTTTGTGTGAGAAGCAGAAAGTCTGGAGTGAGTTGGAGACTGTGTTGACCTCCTCACACTCCATACATCACTGGAATGGTAGCAGCTGACTCCACTCATGTTTTGTCTTCTTACAATGGATGGTTCATATTCACTCAGTAACTGTGGCAGCTAAGTTTGGTTTGTTCTATATAATTAACGAGTTTGTTCCAGAAACACATACTGTAGCATCCTTTAAATTTTTCTCTGAAGCATCTGATATTGGCCAGGGTCATATCCTAGATTATTTTAGACCAGCTTGGAAATTCTTTCTTGTTTTATTAAACAAAGTCATAACATTTTCCTTGCATATGGCAAATAGCCACATTTGAAGCTTAGAAAACAGTATGTTAGCAGCATCTACTCCAAAAGAATCTGAACAATCTGGAACATATAATTCTATATATATATACAGATGTGTATGTACATAAATATATGTATGTATATAAATATATATATCAATATGAACATAAGTACAAATCTGCAGGAAACACTGTCTGAAATACTGCATAAGATCCCTAAGGAAAAGCAGAGCAATTGGCTGGTGCTGAACTCACCCCACAGCAGCAGAAGGAAGGGGAATTTTGACAAGCTGCTACAAAAATAGGGTTCCCATCGGTAGCTCCCATGCACAGCATCTCCCCTGCACCAGGCCTCAGCTGAGCGTGTGCAGCACTCCACAGAGCAGCACTCCTTAGTGAGTGTCCTGCAGTTGAGAAGGACTGAATTTGCACCAGAAGACTGAAGTGTTCATTCACAGCCAGAAGACACAGAAAGTTTGCTATGAAAGGCACCCAGTGGAAGATGCAGCTAGAAAAGCAAGGAATTGCTGAGTCCAAAAGGACAAAGCTAAACCCAGAGCTGGCTGAGAAACTGATGTCACAAATCTGCTGATGTCCATCAGTGCAGTGCCAGGGCTTCTAGGTACTGACAAGGTCTCAGTGACATGGCATGTTCAGGGAAAGGGAGGTGAAATGGGTTGCTCAGGATAAAGCACTGGCTTTTGCCACCTTGTGTGAAAACAGCCAGAACGTCAAAGACAGTCACAGTCATTGGCTGTCTCTGTTTTACTCTATTAATTCTTTAATTACATAATTCACTATCTTCCTCCTTTCAGGAAGGAAGGGCATTTAGCTATAGCTGAATATGAACTTGCACCTAATTTTGAAAACACATTTTACCAAAAAGTGTTAATTTCAGTTTGGATCTGAACTTTACTTCTGATCACTTTAACATTTAAAAATATTTATCTGGAAGAAAGTTCTTCACAATTGGGAATGTTTACCTGTGCATCTGAATTTAAAACCAAGAAGATGTGAACCCATAGTCTATGTATATACCACACCATTACACTTTCAGAGATATGTAGACTTTCATTTTCTCCATGTGGCTTGTGCCCAAGACTACAGCAAAATGTTTTCCACATGTCAGAACTGAATTGTCAGCTTTAGCAGTAATTTCACCAGCAAAATCACCACACTGGCCAATGTCATTCATGGTTACTATCTACCATGACATTCTGTCTCAGATTGAAGTTGATTACTTCTGGCTTTGTTGACATAGCAAAAAAAAAACCCCACTCTTAGGTAATACTGCAAGCTGAATGCTTGCTGAAGCACAGTAATTATTTGTTCTTCCTGTAAAGTCCATCTCTTTCAGTACCATAAATATCCTTATAGCATGGTTTGAGATTATCTGTATCAGCTGAAGTCACTATTGAAATTAGCCTTTATTCAGTCAGTGCCAGGGGGCATCCAATTCCAATTTGAAAACCGTTCATCTTTATGCCACAGAGGCAGCCAAAGGAATCCAAAGAATGACCTAAAAATCCTTGTTTCAGAGGTAAGAAGGACTCCTGCTGAGCAGGAACTGGAGGGACAACTGTGGGTGGTGTTTGGTGACCTTTCACAAAGTCGGCAGTAGAAGGCATAGAATTGCACTGCTGGTGATTGGAGACAGGCATATTACTCTAATTAAGCTGCATTGCTGGCAGTAGCCCAAAGTTAAGAGGGCATAAAGTCAGAATTCCTGCAAAGCAAGGTAGAAATGAGACAAAAAATCCTTTGTTATATACTTACCCTTTAAGAACAATTGCAATTAACTAAAGATGGGAGCAAGAGACTAGACATATTCTTTAAATCTGAGTACATTTTCTCACAGCATTTTTTCTATTGAACTTCATTCTCCACTACTCATAAGCCAGGAAACAGTCTCCTCATAGACCTTTCTTAGTATCAGTTTCCAGGTAGTGGCTCAGCCTATGAGCTATTATTCCACTCTGCACTGCCATTTGCTGTCTTTTCCTTGAAGATTAGTCAAAACACCTGCCCTAGCAGTTTGAATTACCAGACTTTGGAAGCTACTGCTGTGTATACAGCATCAAGTACACCCTTTGGAGAGGACATTGAGAATGAACAACTCACTATCTCACTTGCAGAATATGATGCACAGGCCAGTTATTGCTGGTGAAGAGATCTCACAATTTTTCTTTTCAATGGCAGAGTGTTTTAAGGGAAGATTGAAAGCGATGAATGGTCCTTATAATCTGCAAAGTAGCGGCCTTATTCTCAGCATAAGTGTGATATGAAAAGAAGTGCAAGTCACAAGTGGGAGAAGATGACAAAAGAAGTAGGCAGCAGAAAATGCAAGGAACAGATCAGGACTGACTCATACAGCTTTCAAGTCTGTGTTTTTCTTTGGAGGACTACTAGAAACCGAGTTGTCTCACAGACAATTGCTGCACACAGCCTTGCTTTTTGGTTTTCTGCCATTCTGTAGGCATAAACCTCCTTCCTCATACACAAGCCCCAGAGAACAAGCTGGGAATGTGAGGAGAAGGAAAAGGGTATTTTGTTACTTCCCTGATCTGCAGGAAATTGGCATCAACCACTCCATCCTTGCACCTCCCTATCCTTTAACCGTATCAATGTCAATGCTCTCCTCACCTTTGCAGTATTTCTTTGCTACTGAGAAATAAGTCCCTAGAGCACCCAGAGCTGGCTGGATCCATGTACAAGAAGCAGGGAAATTACAAGCCTCTGCATTTTATAGCCTTTCAGGGACAACTTCTCATCAACCACATGCTGGAAAACCAGACAATTCAGATGCCTCTAAGATATTACATGGAGAGAGCGTGGGTAGAGTTCAGGCCTTAGGTAGCCAAAAACAAAAAGAGCTTTCAGGAGAGCACTTAGACTAAACTTTTTACAGCCTGGAAACTTTGACATCTGCAGAATGCAATGCTTAGTTATTCAGCCTCTGTTTATATCTCCTTCAAATCAAGCCATCTGCTACACTTCAGCTGCTGTGTTTTGATGCCAACCTCCCTGTAAGCAGGCTTGCATTGATTAGATTCCATCTAGCAGTGGAGCTGCTTCTCTGAGAAAGCCTAGCTTAGTAGTGCCTTTCTTACTTCAGCTTGGACATGAGAATATTGCTTTCTCATCGGAATCAAACTGACATATCATACATCTACTACTTACCCACATCCATTCTTCCAAGTCCATTCATTCACCAGAAATTCCTACATTACTTCACGTTGCACTGCTGCAGAGTATGAAAGCAGAGGCATTCAGTACATGACTGGATATGGCAGATTTAGCAGTTAGAAGTCCACTTCCTCGCACCATTCATATTCACCATATATTCTAAGCAAAAGGAACTATTCAATATATTAAGAGTGGGTCATTTTTAAAAGCTGAGTTGGCTAAGATGCAAAGATTTACTTATACCTTATTTTTTCTCTGCTTTTTTACTTTTTGTTATCCTTAAATCTGGGAATAACCTTAAGTCATATTAACCAAATGCATGGATAGTAGAGGAACCATTCAGTAAGCTACTAAATCATTGCCATGCAATGAAGTCTGAGGAGTGGGAAGAGAAAGGATAGAAAACCCAAAAAAACCAGAGACAAGTATAATAGGTATAGATTCGTGGGAGTGAAATTTTTGTCATTCTAAGACAGTAATGATGCCTCCAGAAAGTAATTTTTTAAGGTGAGGTTCTGAGTTTCTTACTGCATAACTAGAAACTGTTATTCTTTCATACAGTCAGAAACATTCTGCAATTGTTTTCCTGTCTGCCAGAGCAAAAGGAACAGCAGGTATTGAAGACTAAAAGTGTGTCTAGCTTTATTTTCACATTTTATCTGCCTTGCTCCCTTACCCTTCATCCCCTGTTTCATACTTTTTCCAATCACAAACTATGTAGAAGGGGCTTGCCTTCTAAGGACAGCATTTACAACACTTTGAGCACACCAGCAACATCAGCAATCAATAATAATTCAACCACTGAGCGGTCAATCAGCAAAGTATGTCCTGCAGCTCAGCCATAGTAGACATAGGATCTTAATTCTGAAAATATTTCCACAGAGGTGTATTACAGAAATCAGTCAGAATGTCCATGTTGTGAAGTGCAGCACATGCATATGGGCTTTTGGGATGAAGGCCCAGTAAGCAATGGAAATTTTTCATAGAAGGAGAAAGACAAAAGGATTTATTCAGGCAATTTCCTTTACAAAAAAAAAAGCCAGGAATTATAATGTGTATTTTTAACATTGTCATTGGAGTCTGGGCTTTTGTTATAAAGCAAATGTTGTTCAATATGCACTTCTTCCTCTATCTTCCAAAAGCTTGTTAGATGTACCAATCAATCAAACTTCCTGTTAAACATACAATGGATAATACCCACTTGTTCCCAAGTAACTTCACCAGATTCTGAAAATACCATTTTTTATTATGTGGAGACTGAAATCCATGGTATTAATTTGGGGATTTGTAGTAATGCTCAGTGATTCTCAGTGAGCACAGAAATAAACCCTTCAGCATCCTGGGTGGCAATCCCTTCTCATGGATTCCCTCAGGGATCATTGTTTAAGGCAGAGGTCTCACATGCTGTCTTTGTATTACTTCCCTCAACTGTTCTGTCACAGCTCATGTCAAATTATTATTTTTCAGCATAACACCATTTGCAGAAATATCCAGTGTTGTCTAAGGAACCTTTATTAAATGTTTCACCTCAGGGTATGCCAGGCAAAATTTGCCCCCGTTCACCTGCAGCGAAGAGTTTTGGCCATCTCTTGTTGCAACATCACATGCAGACAGGAAGCTCATTTCTCAGTAATTTGAGATCTCTGCAATTGCACCTATGGGAAGGCAATGTTTTTGAGGGAGAGGTGATACACCTTATCAAATCAAGCACACCAGGTTTTGGTCTCACAGGGTCTGATCCCAGAAGTCTCATACAGATAGAATAAATTTTGTGCTAAGCATAGACTAAGCTATATCAGTGCCACATAACAGAGAGGGCACATACAAATTTGTACATTTCTTGCAGATTGCCACATCAAAAAAGAAAAAGAAAAAAAGAAAAGAAAAAAGAAAAAAGAAAAAAATTGAATCACCTTTTTATGCATAAAAACCCAGATTTCATTTACATGGAGGAGACATTTAATAGTTACAAAACACAAGATATTTTGAACTGAATATGTGCACATGATGCTACCCATCTTTCAGTGTAAAACCTTTTTCCCAATTCTTTGCTACTCAGATTGTTTCACATCATTCACAGGTACACAGGTGAGGTTTTGCTACGATGAATCAGCTACTCAAGGCAGAGCATAGTTTTGGAATAGCATAGCCACATTCTTGGGTCCTTCAATGAGGATAATTTCATTTAATCTACTACAACATTGTCCTTGAATGAAGTATAACAAGATTCTTTCCTGTGGTTTATAAAGTGATTGCCAATGCAAATGATACTATCTCAGTTTCTTCCTACAGTTCATTGATATTCTCAGTTTCTTTCTACAGTTCATTGATGTAGATCAGTGAGGTGTTCCTTGATGTCTTCTCCCAAACAATACAGAAATTCTCTGGAGAACACCCTACAGAAAAATATTTCTTTACAACATTGCCAAGAAAAGCTGCCCTCTCAGAGAGAAGGATTTTGAGGACAACTGTGAAAAGTCAGAAAAGGAAACACCAAGAAAGCCATCTATTTTCTACAGACTGCCTCTGTTGATCACAGTCCAGAATTTCTTTGCAATGAATCTTCCAGTCTGGAAGACTGTGTGGACATGCAGAGCTCAGGACAGCAAGGAGAAGGTTTGAGGTGTATTTCTTGCCAAGTTTACAATCAGAGAAGTAATGACAGCGGTCCAGGCCTTTCACCTCTAGATGCTGTATGACCTCTGACTTCCATACCTCCAGGAGACTCTAGTAGGGTGATGGAAAGGCAAGTTTTCCTCCTTAGGAGTGGTGATAGATAGAAGTGTGCAGGGACTCCCTCTATTTGCAACTTCTGGAAAAATAAATCCTTTCATTATCACCCTTACTTTGTACTGACCTTCTTAATTCACATGTTAAGGCAAAGATCCAGAGCTTCCACCAACAGGAAAAGAGGCCTGTAAATCTCATGTACACAAATCTGTGGCAGATTTCAGGGTGGTCCACGGTTTCTAAGGCTGATCAAAAAGTACAATTCTGGCTATTTTTTAACAAGTATTCCCTGACTGCAAATCTATTGACAGAGCCTGCAAAAAATATTGCCTTTAAATGTCTGTGCTTAGATATAAAGAATGCATTTTGCCAAAACAAAAATGAAAATCATTGGCCAAATTAGCATCGTGTGATCTTAGCTTTAAAATGACCCTGATGATGTATAAACAAGATTACATAAGGGTTCATAGGTATGTGAAACAGTTCAGTAGTGCCATCTTGAGGGGAGATCCTTGATGTTATGTTTAATTCCAGACCTCAGATCATCAGCATTTGCCTGTGCTTTATTAGTTGGAAATAAGTCAATGAACTGCCCCAGAAGGATAAGGTACAGTAGATCCAGAAATGCATTAAAACATGCCCTTATTAGCAGAAGAGAAGTCAAAGCCAGGACTAATACATTTCTATTGCTGCAGAAAATTATAATCTGGGAAATAGAATTGTAATGTTTTGTACTTTTAGCTGTTTATTGCAAAGCCACTTAGTAATATGAATAAAACCCTGCAAAACATTAACACTAATTTAGACAACAAATACCTTTATGTCAGAAGGGAACCAGTGGAAGCAAAGAGTTGATGCCAGAGTCTCACAGTTTTCTGTTTATTTTTTTAGATCTTTATTTTCATCTGGGATACAGACCAGGATCTCTTTATTCTAGTCTGACTTTCAGTAGAATTATAACCATACATCAGAAATCAGATTGATTAATTTATGAAGTGGCAAATGGTCAGAATTATAAAAGAGGATGCTTACAATTACGATCTGCTTTGTTTTCCATCCATTCCTATCTTCCCCATCACATTGGTCTGGAAGTGCCATGCACCATCTGGTAGCATAAAATCAGTAAATATCAAAAGTGGTTTTCATTTTTCAGATCTGTCAGCTGGTGACAAGTAGGGAAGTTTAGAGATCATGCAGATTTTTCTTCTTTTACTTGGGAGGGCTCTGTTCTCATCCACAAACATTTTGCATTTCCTGACCAAAGTCAGAAATAGCAGCAAATAATGGAATTTCTTCCCTCCCCACATTTCCTTCTTTTAGCAAGACCAGATTTCCACCACGAAAACAGTGCACCATCTTTAAGAGCTTAGATGCTGATGACTTGTTTGTTACTTGACATGCACAATCACCAGAGCTGACATATGATTTATTGATTGTCTATGAAAGGATGGACAGCTGTGAACTTTGATGCTTCTGTAAATGTCAACATCACTCCAGTGTGAATGCATGTAGTGTGTGATCTTACAGCCACACACAATTCCTCTGGGACCTCCGTGTGGAACTAAACACAGAAACTCAAGTCACCTCTTCACAAGACCCAAGCACACTCATTTACTGCTGAGTTTACCAGGATCAAGGGTATTTAGGGCCTTTAGGAAGCTCTGACAAGTCCACAACTGTCATTGGAAGAAGCAGGAGGGCAGAGGGAAAGAAGACAGCTTCCCTTCAAGGAAAAATTGAAAGGAGAAGTGAACATCCCCTTGAATGTAAGTGTAGACGACTTCAGAGCAATCTGATTTCCTGGTATACCAGTGTGATATTCATTTCACAAAAGAGGCTCTTTGAATAAAGAATAAAACTTGTGGTAAATGTCATCATATTGTACTGATAAGACACCACACCATGACTTGTTTGGTATCTTGTAATTCTTCAGAGTTGGCGGAGTCCTCAGTCCCTGTCTGATACCAAATGCAATGATGCTTCACCCACATTCTGTTTGCCAAGTATGTAAAATACTGACGTTGAATAGCATGGCCAGCAGGACCAGGGCAATGGTTGTCCCTCTGTCCTTGGCACTGGTGAGGCCACACCCCAAATGCTGTGCTCAGTTTTGGGCCTCCTCACTGCAAGAAACACACAGAGGTGCTGGAGTGAGACCAGAGAAGGGAGATGGAGCTGCCGAAGGGTTTGGAGCACAAGTCTCGTGAGGAGTGGCTGAAGAAGCTGCAGTTGTTTAGCCTGGAGAAAAGGAGGCTCAGGGGTGACCCCGTCACCCTCTCCTGAAGGAGGTTCTGGGAGTCACCCTCTTCTGCCAGGCAACCAGAGATAGGACAAGAGGACAGTCNGCTGTGCTCAGTTTTGGGCCTCCTCACTGCAAGAAACACACAGAGGTGCTGGAGTGAGACCAGAGAAGGGAGATGGAGCTGCCGAAGGGTTTGGAGCACAAGTCTCGTGAGGAGTGGCTGAAGAAGCTGCAGTTGTTTAGCCTGGAGAAAAGGAGGCTCAGGGGTGACCCCGTCACCCTCTCCTGAAGGAGGTTCTGGGAGTCACCCTCTTCTGCCAGGCAACCAGAGATAGGACAAGAGGACAGTCTGAAGCTGTACCAGGGGAGGTTCAGGTTGGACATCAGGAGGAATTTCTTCATGGAAAGGGTCATTAAGCATTGGAATGGACTGTCAAAGGCAGGCAGTGGTGGAGTCATCATCCCTNAGATGGAGCTGCCGAAGGGTTTGGAGCACAAGTCTCGTGAGGAGTGGCTGAAGAAGCTGCAGTTGTTTAGCCTGGAGAAAAGGAGGCTCAGGGGTGACCCCGTCACCCTCTCCTGAAGGAGGTTCTGGGAGTCACCCTCTTCTGCCAGGCAACCAGAGATAGGACAAGAGGACAGTCTGAAGCTGTACCAGGGGAGGTTCAGGTTGGACATCAGGAGGAATTTCTTCATGGAAAGGGTCATTAAGCATTGGAATGGACTGTCAAAGGCAGGCAGTGGTGGAGTCATCATCCCTGGGGGTGTTCAAGAAATGACTGGACATGGTACTTGGACTGCTATGGTGTAGTTGACATGGTGGTGATAGGTCAAAGTTTGGACTCAATGATCCTAGAGGTCTTTTCCAACTGAAATGATTCTGTGATTCTGCAAGCAAACTGTTAATCAGCTGAAAAATAACAAAGACAGAGAAAACAATTGTTCATAAATCTCCTTGAATAAATTCCTGAAAAAGTGCTGAAGAAGAAAACTTTTGCATGTATTCTTTTGAAGTGCAATTTGCTTGAAAGATATGCAGAAAATATGTATTTTTGCTTAAATGGGAATTATATATTGACTGTGTAGGCCCAGGGTATCAGTACATGCCTTCCTTCTTTTTTTCTTTTCTTTTTTTTTTTTTCTTTTCTCATGTCTTACATCCTTTTTGCTCTTCACTCTTCACCCTGAGTCATATTCTTAGGAATGAAATCAAATTTGTAGCCTCTGAACTACAGCCATTATGAGGGCCTGTCTTTTGGCTTCATTGTCTTTTATACCTTATTGTTAGTCATCCTAGTGTCTGAAATTAAATTTTCATATCAATATTATTAAAACAGGATAAAAGTGAAATATAAGTGAAATAAATAAAAACGCTAGTGCTTATTAGAAGTAGGTAAATTTTTCCTTGAGAAATATTTTCCCCATTTTCTGAATTTATAAATAAACCTAATTTTCCTTACTTGTTGTGAAAGGATAGTGAAAAATATCTAGGGCTATGTTTCTAAGCCCTTGGCATGTGATGACCACATAGATGTATCAAGTCATTAGGAAATAAATAGGTAATAACATTTTTGCTAGGTTTGAAGTAATGCTTCACTCTTTTATTCCCCTGTGGAATTAAAAATCATTTCCATCAATACAGGATGCAGATAAACAATTACCCGAATTATGATGTAATGTTACTTTTTCACCTGGTCCTCACTGTAACTAGAAACTCTACCTAATCCTACCCTGGGAAGAAGGTTTAAGTATATACATACAGACATACACAATGCAAGGAGGAAAATTAAGGGAAAGCTGTCTTGAAAATATGTGAAAATTTACATTTTTTACTTATCTTTTCCATAGAAATTACCACAATACCCCAAAGTTTGGACAGTAGAAACTGCACTGAATGCAACAAAAACACTTTTAAGAAAAATACACAGAAGAAAGAAGGAGCTTTTCTTCCCTGAAGTGTTTTTATGGGTATTCCTCACCGCAATTCCCATTATATGCTATCCAAACAGACTGCTACAACACTGATATCAACAAAGTATTAATATCATCTTAGTTTCCTTTAGAATTTTCTTTCTGTTCTGTTTCCAAATAACTGATTTACAATTTGGCAGTTTCATTTACCAGTATTTCTTAACCTCACCATCCAAGTTAGTAAGTGAAATGATTTTTCTAAAGTATAAAACACAAAGTCCCAGTTGCAAGGAGTTCCCTTGAAGCTTCTCTTGCCATTTATTTTTCATTTTAAATGTCCACCCTCAAAGGACTGGGGTGAAGTATGAATATGCCAATGTGTTTCCCTGACCTCCAGTCCAACATCACTGCCTGAAAACTGAGAACCATCTGCTTCACTGTGTTAGTTGCTCCCATCAGAGCCCTGATTCCCAAAGGCAAATTCCATTCACAGGTTTGCTCTTTCAAGCACAGTAGGCGTGTTATTGCATCAGTCAAATACAAATCTGAACAAAAATTAAGCTTGGACTGTATTCCTGGGAAAATAATTCTGCAGTAGTGAATAAATGTAGGAAAAACTTTGGCTGGATCTGTCCTACTGAATGTGAAGGTTTGCACTCTTCTTCTACAGGTTTCCTGTAGAACTTGAGGCACAACACATGAGAAAAACAAAGCCCAGCCTTCTTTTAATTTTTACTTTAACTATCAGGACTTTCCAACCCGCCCCAAAAAACCTAAGCCACAAGAGATTGTCATTTCATCTTACTCATGGTATTTATGCTCCAATCAGAAATTCATATACCTATTGGTGATAGCTATTTTGTTGGTATTTAAGTATGACTTTCTCTTGCAGTGAAGAAGCTATTTCCTCTAGAAAGGATCCTATTCAAACAAATTTACTGTGCCAGTATGGTGTTTTGCAGCCATTCAGAAAAGTTGCTGAACAATGGGAGAAGAAAGGGAGGAAACTCATGAACAAGAAAATACTGAGAGTGTATTTTGAAAGTACAGTATGATAAACAGTTTTTCATGGTGAAATACAAAGATTTTGAGTAACACAGAAAACTCCCTAGGGTTTTGTTTATCTGACTATATACGCAACACATAAAGTTCAAGATTTCTTCTACCAAATGCTAAGATACAAACAGGCATCGTGGTTCACTGCAGGGAGCAGTCTACAAGGCTGTACATAATTCTGAACAACAAAATTACACCCATGTTTAAATGAAGACTTAATTAGACATAATGTTTTAACTGTCTCCATGAAATACTGTACTTGATTTGTGATTGCATTTTAACATCAGTTATTTCTGACTCTACGTACATTAAAGCCTTATTCATTCATGACTGGTTGCAAACAATAATCTGATAAACATCAGCTTTAACCCCTTGCACGACAGCCTACGAAAATAAGACCCCGATCTTGACTAAGGTCTTAGTAAGCCATAATAAGACAAAATTATACAAGTTTCTCCTATAATTTCTGTCAGAGGTCATCAATCTGTATTCAACAAAACCATTATTGATATTTGATGCCGATGAGTTCCTAGTTCACTGGCTGAAAAAAACCATATGACACATTAAGCCCATTCTTTTTCTTATGTGAGACCCATAATTAATAGGACCAAATCATTCTCCACAGATAATTAATTCTCATATAATTCCCTAGGGTGACTGACATTTCATGTATTTACTTCTTTGGATAGGAGAATGCAAAGAAAAAGGGCTTAACTGCTGAACACAGAGAGCTGCAACAACACACGTTTCCCTATTGTGTCCTCCCCCAGTCCCTTTGCAAATGGCTGGAGCAACAGTCTGTAATTTGAAAGAGGAAAGGGATTGACAATGCTGAAAGAACCAGAAGGACCAAAAGCCAAGATTATGGCAGTTTTGAAAGCATATCATGAAGTCTGTAATGTCTGTACAACCCTCCTGTGGTGATAACATCTCAACACAGTCTTTTGGTGTTTTTAAGCAAGATGGCTGAGCTAACCCTATACAGTACAGCAGTGCTATCAAAGTGTGCAATCCTGTTCCCTCTTCCTCATCTTTGGAGGAAGCTCTTTACTGAGCTGATGCACGACTGCATCCACCAAACCCATAAAACTTTCAGAATCACCTAAAATACATATTAATCAGTTAAAACAGCCCAGTGCAGGAGCAAAGGAGCACCAGAGTTTGCCACAGACATGGCCAGTGTGAGGAGAAGGGGACAAGGGCATCTGCCCTACTGCCAGCCATGACCTGGCTGCAGAGCTCACCTCCTGCAGACCTTTCCACCAGAGTCTAACACCCACAGAACACGCTGCCAACCTCATTTCCCAGCCAAAGAGAAAGAAAAGGAGGGCAAGGAGGACAAAAAGCACTCACATGCTTTCTTGCCCCATCTTCAGAAGCAGATGGCAGCACTTTGCACACCCTCACAGAGCAGGCAGCTGTGCAATTAGGCAGCTGCTTTTTCCACACCACAGCTTGAAGTTGGAATCCTAAAAACTTCAGGAACATACCCTGAGAGGAAGTTTGTATTTGCTACTCTTGCAGTGGGAGAGAAAAATACTTTACCTTGTCTCCTGCTTACCTGGGGACAGACACCTCGCAGATTCAGATTCCTTTAACTACAGGACCTGCAATGAAGCCAGCTGAGGATCCAAACCCATTTCAGCCTGTTCTAACAGAACAATGCTGACAATGGAACAATAGTGACATCACACAGTTTGTGTGCCTGCATGTCTATCTTCATTTCTTATTATTTTTTAATAATTTCCAATGACACTTGGACAAGGGACAGAGATCTCATGGATGTTAAGCTTATCCGGCTGTCAAGGATAGACAGTGTGGGTACTGACCAAAGGAAGGGATGGAGTGAGCTGACTGTTTGGGTGAGGCCATGTGAAAGCTCAACCTCAACAGACAAGTGTAAAATCAAGGGTTTGTTGGTTCTACTGACCCCACAGAACCATCATGAGAGTAAGACTTGATAGAGGCTGACTGTGCGAGGCTGACTGCAATACCAGTCATCTTTTCAGCTCTGGAGACAAAGTAGTTTAGTTCCCTGCTCATGGGAAAACAAAGTAATAAATTATAGTATTTTGTATCTTTGCAGACATATTCTTTCTTGTCCCATAAGATACATGAAGAAAATGCCTTACAGATTAAATACAAATACTTTATCTCAATTGTATTTTTACAGAGACCCTGGGATTCATGCAAAATTACACACAAAATCCATGTCAAAATCACAGCTTTTTTGATAATGCTACCTGATGCTTAACCTGAGGATTTTTGGGGGAAAAGAATGCTGGATTTAGCACCATGCTACTCAATACAGGGCTTTGCAGTTTTAACAAGTTTTACAGTAAGTTTTACTTTCTGCCTTTTGCAAACTATTTAAAAATCGAAGGGAAGGCATGGGAATAAAAATATAAATATACAACAGATTTATGAGGTCACCAAATCCGTCTCTGTGCCAGACCAGACCAGTTCTCTGTGACAAATTCACCCAGCTGAGTTTAGCAGTCTTAGGCAATTGGACAACCAGCACTTTCCCTTAGATTATAATTTTTTCAGACCGTATGTTGTGTGCTCCATTTCATTAATTCAACCATATTTTTTCCTCTTCCTTTTACATAAAGATTGCAGCACTCACATGTCAAGCTGAAGAAGACATTATTCTAACAGTAACATCTAACATCTGTTTTTGGCAGGCACTATGGGCAGTTGGCAGCAGCTCTGCAGTTCCCTCCTTATGTAAATGATCATGTGCTGGTGGCTGTCTAAGATAACATTGCTGCAAGACAAAGGAAGAAAAAGTCCTTTTCCTTTTCCTTGATGCTTACTGTTAGCTAGAACATAAGGACTTTTGCATGTTGAGCAGCCAGCCTCATTTTCACTGTATGTGGGCCAGATTTGGCTTCAGGGGAACCGAAGAGAGCCCTGTGCAAGCAGGAATATTCACTAAAATATTTATCAAAAGGAAATGATTTTTAGGGTCTTATTTATGCACAGAGCTATTTACTGTAAAAAAGGAATGCTAGGGAATGTTGCCTGACACAGAAGCAGCAAAGAAATTAAGATGTGCACCCTCCAGTCCACACAGCAGATGTAAAAACCTTTCCAGACTGGAATACCTTGTAAAAGGTAGGTTCATTGGATGCAAGCGATTATTCAGACCTTTTGAATATGCTTGTAAAAGACAGCAAATACAGAGTCCCACTTACTGGGAAAATTTGCTGGGCATCACATAGGAAATATGTAAGTCTCCCCCTCACTCTATGCATTGACCGATGTACACAATAAACCCAGGATAACTGGGGAAATTCTGCTCTGTGGTGTACAAGAACACAAACCAAAGGGTCCTTTCTCCTTATTTGTATAGAGCACTGACATGCAGCTTGTGAAATCTCAGCATTTTTAGCTCATGCAGATAGTTTCTGAAGATACCACTTCTCTGAGGTGTTTTGGAGATTCTCAAACTGCCTCTACTCCCAGACTTTGTGACAATACCGGCCAGCCTTAGTTCAACAGAAATAAGAATGGTGGGATGCAGTGAGAGCATGAGCAGACCCATGGGACTACCATGCCTGCACAGTGAAGTTGTTGATGAGGCCTTCAGCTCCAAAAAGCAGGTGTTGGCCTGAGAGCAGTTTCATATGAATTAGCCCAAGGTGTTCTAAGATGATACTTCCATGGTCTTGCCTTGCCCTCTGTCTTGCTGCATCCTACCACCTTGTATTCCTGTACCTGTACTGGTGGCTTTTTTAAACTGTGGCAGGTAGCTTACATGGCCAAACACAGATTCTACAAGAAACAAGGGCTCTTAAGTCAGAGCAAAGCTCTGTACTAACTTAGTGCTATTTTAGCAGCTCACACTTGTCTCAGAGCTGCATTGTGCCATGCTGATGCTGCTCAAAAGTACAGAGGAATCCACCACAGTTTCAGACTCTGGATAAATACCTTGAATTAGGTCTGCACTGTCAGCTACAGGTGTTTTTCCCCAGCCCTCAGAATACAGCTTTACCATCACAAAAAGACCTCAAAGCTGTTGGAACGAACCATGGCTATGGGGTAGCTATGTTTTAGTGCTGTCATGCAGTTCAGCCAATTGTTTTAAACAAAATTAAATAGCCCAAGCATTTGGCATCTGAGTGACATAAATGTCAGCATGAGAAGCCAGTTGTGATGCTGAGTGACAGTAAGAGTCCCAAAAGAAAGAACTAGCCATGGAATTTGAAGTAGTGGATGAAGATCAGTTTAGATTAGAGCCTTCCTATGATGCTGCTCATGGTAAAAAGTAAATCAAGACATTTCACAATTTGGCAAAGTTCATGCTTCACCATGTTCATACACAGAAATTTTTAGGAAGATAAATCTGATGTCGCTTTCGAGTGGAGGTCTGGGTTCTGTTTTGGCTCAATCTTCAGGTCTTCTTCTAATCTTCAGGTTAATTTTCAACCCCAAGTACTCTACACAGCAGGAAACAGAGTTTCTTTGGCTAAGTGGTCAAATTTAACAGATATAGCTGCTGAGTATGCTCTGTTCCCTCAACCTGCACTGGTATAAGAATGCCCAGTGACTTGCAGCACTGGGGTCCAACCTTCTGCAACAATTAGTTTGCTGCATTGGTAAAATGCTGATAATTTCTCCATTTTCTTCAGGGACATTAGGAAGCTGCCACGGTGTGTGCATTGGAGAAGCCTAGACACTTCACTGGCAGCTTCTTCTGCATGTTTGCAAATCTTTCTATCTAAATGCCATCCTAAAATATGCAGAACAATGGTGGGGGCATGCTGTGCATACTGCTGTGAGAAAACAGAAAAGAATGAGCAGAAGGACAGTAGGAAGCTGAATGGTGTGGGAAAACAAGAATATGACTGACTTACTATTCCAATTGCCTTTCACCAAATGCGTGTAATCAATTCCAGTGAGGTAGGGATGGTTAACACTACAAAAGCTCTAATCGTGGATTTGTCCAATATTGCCTTTCCCAAGAAGTAACCTCACATGCCTAAAAAGCATATGCATGGGTTTAGTAACAAAGACTTGAGGTTAGACTACTTCACCTTTATAAAATTATTTCTATTCCAGATTTTAGGTGTCCCTGCCACGGTGATTTTATTCTCAGGGAGCAAGTAACTTCTCAGTACTTGCAAAACTATGCCTAAAAATTTGACTGAAGACTGCACTTTGCAGTGACTGAAATGACAGTACTAAAAGAATTTTATGTATTTTATTACATTTGAGTGTTATACAGAACGTAAAGCAATAACAATCACAAGTATGCCTCACAGGAAAATAAAACCGTACTTGGAAAAGTAACCAGGAAAATAACCTCTTGATCTCCAAGCTAATTCATGTCCTCTGAAAGCACAAAATCCCAAAACCCTAGATTTTTTAGTGAAGAGGTAAATTCCAGGTTACACTAAAAATTATAACCTAAACATTTGTGGCCTTTATATTCAATTTAACAGGTCCAAAATGTTGGAGTCAGTAAGTCAGGAGTCTCTCTGAATTCTTCAGAGAGAAATCAGAGTGCAGGGATTGAATTAAAACCTTTGGATAGATTGAAGTATGTTAAGCAACTCACACATAAGGCAGAGGTGAAAAGCATTAGGTTTTAGTATAAATAAGCAAGTAGCAGAATGGGTTTTTAGTGCTTTTAGTAAGTAAAAGGTCTTAGATACCAGTGTAGAAGTTCGAGTTAAAAAACATAGTCTTAGATACTAGGAGTTCCATGGAGGCTCCAAGAACATAATCTTAGACATAATAAAGCTATAGTAAGAATATTGCTTACATTTTTCAGATAGAACAATATAGACCATGTGCGTAGTCTATACGTAGCCTGGCATGCTAAGAAACTAGAATTCTAATAGGTTAAGAAGTAGTGGTCCGAGTTTGTGTCTTAGCCTGTTGAGAAGTTTCTATATAAGAACATGCATTAGGGAGAGCTGGTGCAGTTTGTCATTGCATTTTGCCATTGCCTTTTGCTTTTGCTATTTGCTTTGCTTTGCTTTTGCCTTTGAGACTGATGTGCTTCTGCAATAAACAACTTTATGGCAACTATTGGCTGCTTGGCTCATTGAAGAAAAAAACCCGACAAGCTGGGTGCCTAAGACCACCCGGAGGTCTAACCTCACACCAGAAGATCTATGAGATTCTCACCAGCAATAGTCTAAAATCCATTAAATTCTGTAACTTTCATTCATTCATAATTTTAAAACTATGAATTCTCTATTCTGTGGAACTTTGATCTTCTTCAGAAATCAAATTCTCCATTCATTATTTCAGCAGAGAAATTCCCACCAGCTCTAATTCACATCTAGAAATCACAAACCAGTTCTGAATCGCTAAAATAGGAAGTCTTCTGAATAATTCCTCATTGAATGTATTTGCATTTCTATCTTGAACTGGAATACTGGAGAAAAAAGCCTCGGGGACAACTGATCTGTCCTGACTTGTTCCAAGTAAAGAGAAGATTTATAGAAGCCTCCAGCTTGCATATAAAATAGTCTGTGGAAATTAAAGATGTTTAGAAAATGTGCTAATTTTCTGAAAAACTGAAATATAGATGCTCTGAGCATTGACCAGATATAGGTATTTGGTAACAATCTAAAACAATTCCTTTGATATTAATCAAGTTTCTATTTATTGTGCTACAAGTAACATCAGAACCTGGCCTAATTTCTGAAGTTGCTTCCAGTACTCATTGCAGAGGGAAAAATCTGTCATTAGAGTTCTGTTAAATGAGTTCAATATCATTACATCACAACCTTAATAGTATGTGTCTCAATAATTTTCAAGATTAGTGAAAAACACGGGCACAAAAAAGAGACCTGAACTTTCTTATGTAACTCTTCTATTGGCATTTTTGCTATTGTCATAAGGAGCTTCTTTTTCTCGGTGCACTACAAAAGAAACCTCTTTAGACAGCTTTCTGCTGACTTCTTCTTTTATCTGTAAATGCTTTCAGTGACCAGTTCACATATCTATTTTTTTTCTCCAAGCAAAATAGTCTTCTATAGCCTCAATGAACCTGACAGTGAAAAGCACTAAAGTTGGACTACACAGGGTCATATCACAGCTTACTGAGAAACGTGGGGTCGCCAAAAGGAGATAACTGTAGACAGCACAGGGGGCCAGGATAGCTCCTGCTTCAGTCCTGCCTCAAGGTAGCATCTCATGAGTACCCACTTTCCATTTCAGTAATCCATCTTTGTATAATATTGTTTATGGCCATCAAGTAAGGCAGGCAGCCCTCATCCCATTACTATTTTAGCTCCAGGGTGAGGCTTATTTTTCTTATCTACAAAGAGGATATTAAGGAGTGGAATACATACACATAGTTCTCCTTAGGTTTATTGTGTTCAGCCTACTACCCTGTCAATCATGCCATTTTTGTTTTGTTATCACTTTTCTTAGTTTAGTCCCGTAACCCCAGGCTCTGATCTCATCAGATCTCACAAAATAAACAGGGTCAGGCCAGGTCAGTAGTCAGACAGGAAACTTCCAAGAAAACTCAAATGTTTGCAGGAAGGAGTACTTTTCCACCCATGCTGTACTTTTCAGCCTCAGTCAGTACCTGACATTACTGAACCAACACCAGTGAATGATTTTCAGCATTGACAGGCTTCATGTCTGAAGTAAAACCTATCTTGAGCAACACTCTAAAACAACATTTATTTCCATGGGATCTTTCATTTTTCAGCTGCCCTACAAGTCTGTGGTTGCCTTCACTGCCTGTCTGCAGATCTTTCTGCCAATACTGTATTTTTCCCTTCATTGATAATGGTCATCACTGACTGCCTCCCTCACAGGACATTGACATTACACTATATTGAGGAAACTTGTGCAATTCCAGTGTGTTCCCCACAATGTAGGAGACAAGTCAGTTGGCATTTTGGTGCTCTACCCAAAACTTAAAGCCATTGTTGATAATTTGGAAAACATACCAACTTTATTCACAAAAGGTATCATTGTCTTCTATATGAGAGTCATGGGAATATTGAATAGAATATATTTATTTAAATAAGAATCATAGACCCTGTGCTTCTGATACCATGACCTTATGCTAGTTATAGATATTATTCTCAGCTTGTCTTTTCAGAGGATAAATAGAAGCACGAGAAATGCATTTTTATCATTGAAATGTTGTTTTCACTATATTTATAGGGCAGGAGGCAACATGATCTCATAACCACGATGGTAAAATGAGAATTGGGATATTTAGGTAATATCATCATGATTTTGCCACAGGAACCACTGTTATCTTGAACAAATCACCATTTCAGACTGTGACTTCCATGCTTCAGAGCTTCAGTTACTCACAAATAGATAGTCATAAAGCTGGGGAAACAAACAGACTCAGGGGCACATCAGCCTCAGCCAACATCTTCACAGCTTCCTTTGGTTCCATTTAGACCACAAGAAAAGTCAGGTAATGGCATCATCTGCCCATAGTTTTTATGCCACTCAGTGCCCCATCTATAAAATGAGGCTAAATATACTAGACAAATACACACTGGAAAATTCTTTGCATACCTTAAATAAACAATTCTGTGTAAAGACATAATACACCCCTCACAGAGAGATGTGATGTGTCTATGTGCTTATTAGCATCTTACTCTTTGGAGAGCATCACAGACTAAAAGTAAGAGAATGGAGCCAAATACAGAGCAAAGTGCTTCTTAAGTAGGTCTGAACTCGAATCACAGGGATTAAACAATTTGCCACGGATTGCAAATAATTTTTAAGAAAGAAGAGAGACTGCATTAATTTCATTTAAAGTTTATTCTTTGTTTGATTTAGATTCTTTTGAGTAAACACTACAACCATGACATTAAAATGTTACATAAATGTAGAAATTTACGGAGTTATAAACAATAAATTGTGAACCTATCATTTGAAACAAAGAAGAAAAATGGATGAAGTATAAAAAGCTTTGTAAAATGTTTGCATTGACACTATGCACCATGTGCCTTAAAGAAGCTGCCTGTGATTTGTTTTCTTATTTCATGTTTTTTCAGTATACAAATCCTGCTAGAGAGTTTATTGCTTGTTTACATCAAACTTTTGACCCGGTAATGAAACTTCACACAATGCCACAAACAGAAACAGTATTGAAAGGCATGAAAAGAAAGTCCACTGGGTTTTCTATTTATTTTTAAACAGTTCTCTATGCCAACATCCATCTAAAGTTACCTGTCTTTATCCATTAATAACCACTGACTGCTAAAATGTGTCCCAGATTCTGCTGGCTTCTGCACTACAAACACGCTGCCTCCTTTGTCAAGAACCACTTTTAGATAAGGGCATGTGGCAGATTACTGTTTCTACTGTTCCTTCCTTGCCATTATGAATCTCAGCATGCTGTCCTCATGCTTTACAGAATTTCACAAGATCCTCTGTGTGATGCAAAATTTTCACTTTACATGGACTAAAGTACCCCATGACAATTCCCAAGGGACAAACCCTCATCAACTGACAACACTTAAATGTGAGATACAGAATGGAGAAAACTAATACAGCTCCCATCTTATTTTCACAGCTGGACTCTTATGAATTTTTGACCCCAGCGTGTTAGACATTAACAGGACTGATTTCTGATTCAGCATTTAAGCTTCACTTTGACTTTTTATTCCCACTGCCAGATGATTACTATCTCTGATCCCACTATGAAAGTTTACCAGTCACAAATCCCTATAATGTGTAACCTTTATACTGCCTTGATTTACGTTAATCTGATCTACCAACAAATGGACACATCTGTTTCATTCTGACAAAGTTGATTTATGTTGACATGTTGACTTTTGTACTTTCCAATGCTGCATTCCCTTTATTAGGTTTCTGGCATTGTGTCAGCTAGACAGGGCTGGCTTTCCTGTGTTTTTTTAATCCAGCTGGGAGATATTTCAGTGTTTGTTAAAATTAGGATGCTGAACTCCTAAAATCAATGCATTTGTTACTCATGTGCACAGTTAGAGAAGGTTCTTTTTCACTTCCTAAGACTTCTATGCTTTGATTTCCTTCCACTTTGGTTGATGTAAATCATTAACAATGCAGCTAAAATTATGTAAATTACAGTGGTGGAAAGCCAGAAATTTAGATGTAATCGATGCCTAATTATTTTAAAACATTTAGAGGAAACTTTGGTACCCAGAGGTACCAGAGAGCAAAAAATATCTCTGCACTGCATTTGTCAGGTCAGGACTGACATCTTCTGACAGAAAGCTGTGCTTTGTGTCCTGCTTCCAGCCCTTCAGCAAAAAGGAACATCTAAACCCAGGCTCTCACAGGGGAGATCATACTCTGATAATAATCCCAGTTGAGTAGAGAAGGTCCATAACAAAACAGCAGAAATCTGTACTTGAATATCAGCAATGCATGGGGTTGGGCAGCACCTAGCACTGAGCCTTGGTGAACCTCTTACCATTGTCCTCAGCCCATCTATCCAGCCTGTCCAGGGCGCTCCAGCAGATCAACACTCCCACCCAACTTGGTGTTGTCTCCATCCAAACTGACTGAGGGGGCACTTGATTACCTCACCCAGGCTGTTGATGAAAATATTTAACAGGACCTACCCCTATTCTGAGCCTTGGGGAACCTCACTGGTGACCAGTTGCCAGCTGGATGTAATTCCACTCACCACCACTCTCTGGGTCTGGCCATCCAGCCAGTTTTTCACCCAGCAAAGAGTGCACTTGTCCAAACCATGAGCAGTCAGTTTCTCCAGAATACTGTGAGGAATGGTATCCAAGGCTTTACTGGTGTCTAGAGAGACAACATCCACAGCCTTTTCCTCATTCACTAAGCAGGTCACCTTGCCATAGAAAGTTAGTCAGGCAGGACCTGCCTTTCATAAACCCATGTTGGCCGAGTCTGATCCCCTAGTTGTCCTGCACATGCTGTGTGATGACACTCAGGATCATCTGATCCATGACCTTTTCCAGCACTGAGGTCAGACTGACAAACCTGTAGTTCCCTGGCTCCTCCTTCTCAGCCTTCTTGTAGGTGTCATACTGGCTAATTTCCAGCCAACTGCAACCTCCTTGGTTAGCTGGGACTGCTGGGAAATGATGGATGGTGGCTTGGTCAGCACTTCCACCAGCTCCCTCAGTACCCTTGGGTGGATGCCGCCTGGCTGCACAGATTCATGTGTGTCTAAGTGGTGCAGCAGGTCCCTGACCATTTTGCCTTGGAATATGGGGGCTTCTTTCTTCCCCCCATCACTGCTTTCCAGCTCAGGAGGCTGGAGAACAACTGGCCTTACTATTAAAGACTAAGGCAAAGAAGACAACAAGTACCTCAATCTTTTCCTCATCCTTTGTGACAATGCTTCACCCCACATCCAATAAAGGATAGAGATTCTCCTTAGTCTTCCTTTTGTTGACAACGTATTTATAGAAATGTTTTTATTGTCTTTCACAGCAGTAGTCAAATTAAGTTCTAGATGTTCTCTGGCCATCATCAAGGCCAATGGAATTACACCTGAGATTGAGCTCCCTAACATATGGGAATGCAGCCCACAGGACCAGACTAGAGCCAGCGAAAGGAACTTCCCTGAATATCATTTTGTGTGAACATTGGATCCTTAGATCCATCTACTTTGCTCTTTAATCCCAATCCCATTATGCACCACTAGTTCCTGACACAGGCAGAGGCAGCTCCTGACACAGGCAGACGCTAAGTGTATCATTTTGCTTTAGAGAAATCGAACATGTGGATTTTGGTTCAGTGATCAAATCAAGAATTGTAACAAAATTAATTTTTGGCTTGGATCAAATTGACATGAAGCAGTTTATTTTTACATTATGCAACCATTTTTAATCTGCCATCATAAGAATAATAGATGATGGAGATGGAATAGAGGAGGGGGAAAATGGTGAAAGTAGTTTTGCATTCCCTTTTCTTTTTTTCTTAGGACTTCCTAAAAAACTCTACTATTTGCACTCCAGTTTCTCCTATATTCAGGGATTTTTAAATTTTTCTTTTGAAATCTGGACAATCAAGAAGCTTGGGGAAGAACACACGACAGAGGATTCAAAATTCTTGTACTAGGGTTGCTCAGCTGTACCCTCTAAATTCACAGACATTTCTTATTAGAATCTGTGGAAAAGAGACCGAAGGGGAAGCGCTCGGGCGATGCAAGGACAAGTGGCTGTGATCCTGAGGCCAAGCGTGCCATCTAGTGTTGGATAGCGTTTGTCAAAGGGAAAGCGTCTGCTCACTTCCACAGGGTTCTCAATATCCCTAACACATCTTTCATCACTCACTGGACAGGATATTGATACTAAATGTAAGGCTCAACAATAATAATAACAACTTTTCACCCTTGTGGTGTTTGGGCAGTACGTGTGAACAATTTGTGAACACCTTTTATCTGAAAGCTGCTGATCAATATCTGGTGAGCACATCCAAAAAGTAATGAGACTTCTGCTGAAACAGAGTTGAAGAACATTACAATAAAATACCTTGAATATACTGGGGCCTTTTTGATGATCACTTATTTCAGGAAACTGGGAACTAATAGCCCAGTGTGATGTGGAACAGATTGTAACAACATACTTTTTTGGAAACTCCAGTAAGGAGGACAGTGACCCAATTACCACGCTCACATGATGGAAAAATGGATTAAGAAAGTTGAAGACATACAGGCTGCCATTTCTTGTTCTTTTAGTTTTTGTCAGCTACTCCATATTCAGTTATGAGGTATGAGCAGCAAGACAGGTATCAGCCAAATCCACAGCACCACTGTCATTCCAGCAGTTCTCCTAGCACAAATACTCTGCTACCAATGAGGAGAGCAGACTTCTAACATACATTACCACAGAGTTGTAAACAATTGCTAAAACCTCTCACGACACAATAAAGACAAGTGTGAACACCTGAAATCTGGTGCATTCCCATAAATACCAAAATGTAAATTCTTTAGGGTAAGGTGTCTTTGTTTCTTCAGTTGTTCCATTTCAGGCCCCTCAAACAGAAACGTCAGGAAACATTGGGGATGAGCTGGACTGGAGGCAAGAAGTTGTATTTCAGTCAGAGATATGAAGAAAATACTGCCTGTGAAAGTTTATGGAAATACTCATTTTAAGCATCTCTCGTCTTCCTGATTTACTGCTAGAATTAAGGCTGATGTGAATGCAGGCACTACAGTGCTGGGCAGAGTAAGTGGAGAAAAAGGAGGGTAATTCAAAGTTACTGAGTCACATTCCCCCTGTTTGTCTACATAATAAAACAGCACTGCTATTAACTGCAAAGTCGCTTTATGATACACCTTATCTTGTGTAACAAACTGACACCAAAAAAAGCCACTCCCTTGTCCTCCTGTGGTGCTGTGCTCCTACCACTTTCCTCATGTCACGTCCAGTGATCCTGTAGCATCAGATTTTGCCAGGCCAGTGAGCTGATCCAACCGAAAACTAACTGAGGGTGGAAAAAGTTTTCTATCAGGTAGCCACCAAAAATTATGTCCTGCTGCAGATACTGTGGCAGAAAAAGCAGCCTGATCCTTCAAGGAAAATCACCCCTTATAGCAGCAGCCCACAGTTCGACCAGCTTAAGAACAAATGAAACCATGCCCAAGACAGTAGTACTAAAGACTGAATCAACAGTAAAATTAGAAGTATTTATCGTACAGACAGAGTGATATTTTTAAAAGTTTTAACTGTATCCTTTGAAGACAAAAAGTTTGTTTCTTTACATTAAGATCAAATCGAAAGTCACAATGTTTTTCTTCTCAGCAGTTTTTGACTTCGTTATGTGCCTAAAGGTTTCCCTGATTGCAAAAACGCATAGAATATTGTAAAGATGGGCAATTAGAAGATTTCTTCAGTGAAAGCCATCAGATCTTTTCTTCAGTTCAATGTTGTTCATAAATAATCATTCAAGACTCTGAAGCTGAAAGCAAGCAGAAACACTGGGAGACACCAAGTTTGTAGCGATCTTCTTGGATTTAAAGAAAACATGCCTACAGCTAGGAGAGCACCCACATTAGCAACAGCCCTAATTCTTCTTCAGGAGTAGGCTGGAAATTCCTGTGTATCCTCTTCCTATCAGTGATCTAGTTTGGAGTTACTACTTGTGGGGAGTCTGCATGCCAAGGTCAAGTAGGTAATGCACAGCAATTTGCAATGTTCCTCCCAGCAACTATTTTTGAAGCGTGCTACAGCAGGACAACTCGTGAGAGCAGCACATCTCCTGTAGGAAGCACTATTTCAGACTTTGATGTGCAGCAAAGATATAGGAAAAATATAATTTCCTTTCTCAATTTCAACACCAATGATCACAGTAGTAATTCAACGACCAAACTGAGGACTCATTTGCACTGAATATTAATGCAGGTGTAATAGATAAAAAAACTGGCAGGAGTAGTTTTCAGAACAATGCATCTGTCAGCCACAATCTTTGAAACAAATCCAAGTCTAACACAGCAGCTTCTTTCCCTTTCTTGGAAAAGGGATTCAGTATGATTGGCTACATCTTCACAAAAGAAAACATTTGGACTCTTCACTTTTACAGACTTTGATGCAACGTCAGAATGGTGCTGATTTCAGTGGAGGCAAGACCTTATATAAAGCTGGGGCATTTAGCTGTCTTTGAAGCTAGGTGTTCGTTTTTGTCACAGAACTTACTTGACAGCCTGAAGACGAAAGCCTCTTTTCATGCCAAAAATAGAATAAACGCACCATTTTAGAAAACTGCTCACACAGCCCTGCCAGCTTGCCTTGACATTTTGGTGCAGGAATCACCTTGAGCTTCACAGAGGAGCTATTTTCCAGGTAGTTTGTCTCATCATCTCTGCCAAAAAGTCTAGTGCAGGTGCTTAAATTATAATAGTGGTGGGAAGCCACTTCAGATCCAAGTGTCTGCTGGACAGAAAAC
Source organism: Rhabdornis inornatus (assembly GCA_013397075.1). NCBI lineage: Eukaryota > Metazoa > Chordata > Aves > Passeriformes > Rhabdornithidae > Rhabdornis > Rhabdornis inornatus. The sequence continues at coordinate 505,186 of VWZS01004865.1, forward strand.
AGGCAAGTGAGCCATTTGTTAAATATCACCAGTCACTACTGGTTTATAACCAGATCCTGCACAGGTGAAACTCCATGGAAGTAAATGGAGTTCTGCAAGCAGAGCACTTGACCTGAGGACTGATTTCATCAGTGAGTATAAAGTAGTCTGGTATTGGCAGTCATTCAATCTACCTGCAAAAAACAGCTTTTAACCCAAAGAGACTAAAGAACTAAACCTGCTTACAACTTCAATTTTCACGTGAAGGTACATTTCAAATGCTACGATGACAAAATGTGCAATTTTCATAATAAAATAGTGAGAATTAAATGGCCATTCTTATGCATGGATCCTTTAAGAGAACCCTTCTAGCAAAACAAGACACCTTTTCCTGTCAATATTCTGAAGTAGCCTTTCTCCCTCCTGTTATACTTTGGTGAAAGAATACTTCATGTCATCTCCATTACTTTCATGCTTAATGGCATTGCAATGAAAGAAATGACACCTTACAGAATTAGGACCCAGACTAGCATCCCTTGGAGGCTGAGTTTCAGATCATTATTTCTGCTGACACTGTGCAGCTGTTGCAGAGAGGTTTTTTTTTTTTTCTAGGAGCAACTTTGGGTGTTTTGTTTGGTTTGGTTTTTTCTTTCTTTTTTTTCTCCACAGAAATCTTTAGCAGGAAGAGGAAGGCACGGCTTGTTGGATCAGTGATGTAACACCAGCTGACAGGTGGGTTTCAGGGAACTCTCTGGGGCCATGGCCTCTTTAGTGGTTTTACCACTCGAAACTCAATTACAGTGGAGTTTCACGCTCCACAGCAAACTCCAGTCCTTTTTTGATAAAAACTCTACAAAGTAAATAAGTCATGATGATGATATGGGTCTACCATTTAATATTCATTGAAGTACATATGTTTGAAAATTGGAAGCAGAGTTTAATCCATTTTCATATTTATATCAACATGCAGCATTAAAAAGGGTATCTTTCCTTTTCTCAGAGAATCTTGACAATTTCTGGTCTGACATGATAAATAAAGATGTAAAAAACTCACTTTGAATATAAGGAGAAGGCCCAAGGAGATTTAAAATGCAAATCTTAAAAAACATATCCTATGTCTCCTCACTTTCAAAGGGGAGCACACCTCCCTTTTACATGACTTTTGGTCTGATTGAAATCATATAAAATACTTTCGATAATCTATAATTCTTGATTATATATGCATAATTTGATCACTATCTATTTACTCCTTATTGTACAGTGCACTGACAGTATAACAACAGGTAATATATTTTAAAAAGGGACTTTTACATTTATGATCAATTTCTTCCCTCATTTAAATATTATCTTGATGTCACTTTTCTGACTTTGACATAATTAAATCACAGTAATATTCTGAATTTGGTTATGCATAGCTATGACAGTTAAATCAAAACACACAAAGAGTAGTCTCTGTGAGAACCACACATAAAACTGGCAAAATAAGCAATACATTGCTCTTAAATAACTAAAAAATTCTAATCTGGAAAACCTCACCTCATATAGCCCTAACTTTAATCATTATTTTGTAACATCAGAGAGGTTTTCCTGCCCACATTTACAAATCTTCAGGAGAAATTAAAAGAAAGACATAGCAAATTTTCCTTTGTCTTGGTGTTTTATTTGACTGAATGATAAATGAAGCTGGTGAAAAAAGAGTTAACCTAATGATGTCGTCTTTTATTTGAGTGAATGTTTAAGCATGGTGCTACGGCTGATGGCACCTTGTTTAATAATGCAGTACAGAGCCTCCTAAGGGGACAGGGCTTGATCTGAAAACAGAATATGGTGCACTCTAAATTCTCTTCCCCGAGGAAGGCTGACTAACTGATAAGTGCCATGAGCTAGCGCAGGGACTGATTCTGTCAAATCAAGCTCAAATGGAAGGCACAATGTAGACTCTTCTCAAGTCTTAGTGAAGTAATTTGAGCAGACATTTGTGACATTAGACAGTGCATCAACTATGGAATGCTGTAAAAGTTCACTGTCTTACTACAAGGTGGTCTTTAGATGACAGGATAAAGAAATCAGTGCAAATTTGTTAATGTAACAACTTGGAAAAGCATGCTAAAAATGTCACTCTATTGGGATACGCGATAAAATGTATAGGGAAGTTACTGCCAGTTGGGTTTCCTTGTGAATCCTTTATTAGAACTCATGCAAAAGGCCTAAAAATAGGGAAAGGCAATAACTACAACATTTGTATTAGTTCTATCAGCTTAACTTCTGTTCTTCCTGAGCTAAAAATTTCCAATTGACAACTGAAGCAAGAAAATCCATAGTTCAACTATTTGTTTCTCACTTTGGCCTTATATAGTCATTCAATTCAAACTTCCCATACTGAAGTCCTTGAACATCTTTTTTAAACGGCAACTGAAAACAACAGTCTTTAAAGTCAGGAAGAAAAGTGTACAGGTTGAGGAGATAAAACCTGCTAATCAGACATAAATAATACGCTAGCATATAAGGAATAACTTTGAGCATACCAGCAAGAAAGACTGGAAACTAGTGGAAATTCCAAACAAATAGAATGGAAAAGAGCAGGAAAAAAGAATTCACTACTAATTTACATTTGTCTAAGCTTGTTCTTCATGTAAATAATGCTTCCCAGTTTTAAGAAATGAGTAAAATGTCTGCCAGCTTTCCAGTGAAAATTTTGACAAATTGGAACCTGTGAATACTGAATATGAAATTAATAAAGGAAAACCTGGTACAGAAGGAACTGATCTAAGAGGATAACACAGCAAATAATGTTGAAAATAAGCATTTCAAGTTTGAGAGATTTATTAGTGGGTATATTCTAGGATAATTTTAAAACAAAAATTTTCAAAAACTCTGTTACCTGTACAGAAAAATGCCAGTGTGCTGATGGGATGAGCTGACACTGCTCAGCTAAGAAGTAGAGCAGTACACAGAGAGGCAGCATTTCTCAGAGAAAGACCTGATGGTTGGAATAATAAACCTGTGAAGATATGGTTTATCATACAACACAAGATGTTGCATTTGGAGACTAATAACAAAATCTATGTTGCGTGGTGGGAATCCATCAGCTGGGTAAGGAGCAAGATTCTAGGGTAATGAGTGATGACAGAAGGAGCTGCAGATGGCAATCTGCTGACAGCGTGAGAAAGGCAAATGATACCAAACCGGTACCAGATGAGACTTTCCTGTTGAAGATCTACTAGTGTCAATGTACAACACAGCTGGAAAGACCCTTTAGGTGACACATTACTAAGAAGCTTTCACGTCACTCAGTTCAGGAAATTCCTCGAACCAGAATAGTTCTGCAAGAAGATGCTCTCTGATGGGATAACATGAGAAGAGAGTGATGTGTTGTAGGTGATTACAGATAAAATTTTCTTGGAAGAAATATAAGAGATAAGAATTTCCATTTACTCACCATGACATCCTATGAGGTGTCATCCTATCCTATCATGACTATGTCCCATGGAGGCGAAGGAGCTGCTGCAGGAAGCTCCTGTGGAGCTTCTGGAAAGCAGCTTCTCATCCAAACAGTGAAATCAAAAAGGCTGCTTCTCAGGCAATGATTTTTTACAAGGTCAGGAAAAAGGTCATATGATGTGGTATGTATGGTCATGTTTGGTGTGAAGATCTAGAAGGTCTCCTCTGCTTACATTATCATGGGCTGCATGGAGCTCTCTAACTCCATTTTTATCACTGGTATGCTCAAAGGTACAATTTAGGCCAGCATCTGAGAAGTATCCTCAGCTCAAAGTGCTATACAAGTAAATATATTAATAACCTTGTACTAATGGACCATGGGGAGAATTTTCAAAGGCCTGCAGAACTTTACAACCAGTGATGTTAATGGCATTAAATAAAAAAATAATGGAAAGAGAGATCCTCAGTCACCTTGTTCTTCAGCAATTAAGATCCAAGCAGACTACCAGTGCAGGTAACACTGACAACTATGAGCAACAAACTCAGATCCAAGCTATAAATAGTGTAATTCTACATCTCTGGTGCACAAAAATGTCTGGTTTTCACAGGACCTTAATGATTTCCATAGAATCACCAGGTTGTATGATTAAACCTTACTACAGGGCTCAAACTCAGCTGCTCAGCTTTTACTTTAATGCCTTGCTCTTTCTAGACCAACAACCCAGTGGAAATGAGTCCTGTCCAGCCAGAATGGAGGATACTCACCAGGAGCTTACTTAGGAAGATAAGGAAAAAAAAAAAAAACCACAAGGAGTTTTCTGGTTAAGTAGGAAAAAATAAGAAAATTTTCATACTCTAATGAGAGGAACAAGGGTGAAAAAAAGACATTCTGATTTTCCAGAAACTGAGGCAGTCTCTCTGTGAAGCAATATGAGTCAGCTGTTATTCCACGTCTTGAAGTTCTGAAGCAGGATTCGCTAGAACTGATACCACTGTTTCATGGGTAAAATCTGCTCTGCAAGCCCCAATAGCATTACAGCATGATCCAAATAGGAAAACAATAAAATAGTCCTTAGAGATCTAATATCTAATTTAGCAAGATTTCCTACCCCGAAAAGCTGACAGAACAACTAATTGCATTCACACACAGCTACATTTAGACCACTGATAAAGAAAAGGTTCAAATAAATCAGAATTGCTTGTACAAAGACCTCTGCTTTACATTTTCTTTAACTCAATTCTGTTAATCTCTTGAGACACAGCATATCAGTGGTAATGCTCAACTCAAAAGTAAGTGCTTGGTTTCAAGTCGAGCATTCTGACTTACATCTGCACTAAGCCCTGCAAAATGAACTGTAACTTCCCTGTTTCCTGCGTCAGGATTTCCGAGATAGTTATATTTAGAAGTACCTACATGGCATTTGATATTAGCTAGGGTCCCATTTTGCAGTTTGATGTTATCATTCTACAGCCAAGTAAGTTATTTAAGTAACTAACTGAGAAAAAAATTGTGAAGCATCTGAAATAAGGATTAGCCATATAACAATATTGCAAATTATGAAACAACTCTAATTACTAGATGACGAAATAAGCATATAGTTTCTCAAGTTTGAAGTAATTAATTAATAACTTATACATGTAATTTTCCTTTGTTATTTTCTACAAAGGAGGATGTCCCATGGAACGCAAACAGAATTCTAAAGATCAAGTCTATAAACACTAAGTGATGAAAACTGAATTTTCTAAAATAAGGATATAAGGCAGGGATCCTTTTATAAATAAGGTGTAAATTTTCCCCTGGTACATAACTATGCCACAGATACTTTCACTAAGAGTTGCCTTCAGTCTTGACTGGTTTTGATATCCATTCTTACACCTTCATGTCAGATCTCTTGCTACATAGAATTGCAGCAGTTTTTGTGGTACTGTCAATAAACTCCATCAAGATTTCCTTCCATAGCTAACTGATGTAGAAGCCAAAAAAATCAAGATGGTTAGTATAAAGAAGTTATAAATATACTGATCCCATTTAAAGCCAAAGGAACTTTTACATCATTGTAAGGACCCAGCAGTTTTGATTAGCTCATTCATATTTGTGGAGCAGACTATAGATCAAATATTGGATGCACCTATGAGCTACTGTCATAATGGAGTCCAGTGTGTGGTGCTAATTGCTTATTATTCATCAAGACTGCAAGATCTTTTAACATTTCATGCAATGCCTCTTTGTTGTCCTCTTGCACGAGCAAAACTGAATATCTGCAGCAATGGAGAGAATTTTTTATACCTTCCTGTTTGTAATACTGCATTGGAGGTATAAGGATACCAACATTTCGAAATACATCTCTCCCTATTTAAGATAAATATTTTTAAATGCATGTCTAGAAAATCTGGAATGGATTTATCATCAAAATAAAAAATGTTCATAATTTATTTTAGAAAGTCATCTAGAAGTCATGTTCACATACAACTGCACATTGTTACAAGTTGTAAGGGTCACAGTATTTAATGCATTACATTATGCAAAAGATCTGATGACGATCACAAGAGCCCTTTCTCTCCAGGTAATCTGATTTTTTTTACAATCATGAACATCCTTCTAGACTACTGCTCATTCGCCAAGGACAAATAGTGCAGAAGTGATGATGGCATCACAAAACTTTTTCCTCACACTTTCACCAATTTGATAATGTATTGTTTGACAATGTAGTGTCATTTTCTTTCACTGAGAGAGAATGGAAGCATCCCAAAGTAATGTCAGAGGCTACCCTTGAGGCATTAGCTTTAATATCTCTATGCCTCAGTTTTCCTATTTTAAAAAAGGTTCGTAATATTCATTCACACCAGCAGGGTGTTTTAAAGCTAAATTTATCACTGTTTCTTAGATGCTTTTAGAGCATCCAACTGGAAGAATGATAGATATGCAAAACAGAACCTGTTGTAGCTATTATTCTCAGACAATTTCTGTTGAATTTATATAAAAGGAATACTGATTATTCCCAGACAATTATTCTCAAAAAATGTACGCTGAATTTCTATAATGGAATGCTATTTTTTGAACAATATAAATAAACTTGTCCATTATTCATAAAATTATTTTTTTGCAAACAACCAAAAATAAATTATATTGAAAATACATCAGATCACTCAGCTTATGCTAAGATGCACTGAACATCTACGTTATACAGAAGTGTTACGTGAACACAGGCCTTTAGTCATCCTTGCCTCTTCTTGTCAGTAAAACATGTACAAAGCTTCCTAAGTGTGTGTTTGTTTCTGATGTGCAACTTTCAGGTAAGGAGAAATACAAGACACTGCTTACTAGTTTTTAATTCTGGTACTTGTCCGTGAATCCTGTCAAATTCACACTTTTAAAGGAGCATCTTGACCAAGTTTTCAGCGTGAGCATAACTAATTCCCATCATATCCAGACCAAATAAAAACAGGCAAGATGTGCTCCCATATACGAAAGTAGAATTCAAACTAAGTCAGTGCTTAGCACTGCAATCTATTAACTTTTCAACTTCAGTCACAAAACTCTGAATTTTCATTCCTGTGACCATAAATTTACTGCTGCTGTTCCCATATGGCAGCTCAACCTCCTTCCATACAAAAAAAGAGTCCATCCCTCTCCTCAGATGTTGACATCGAAATTACTGTGAATTAGCCAACACCTGAGATCTGCTTTTTAATGCTTTCACCATCCATCCTTACCACTTCCACTTCTTCACAGAATGGCTACAGTTTAATCAAAATTGAAATTTATTTTGAAGGTTTTAATTCCTTGTAGGCCAACACGTAAGCAGGTCAGACAAACATAACATACAACATAAAATACTACCAACATTCAGAGTAACACATGAGTTTCAGTAAGGTCTTATGTGGACCAGAGCTACTTGCTGCTGTAACACACAAATCCAAGGAAATGGCCAGGATGAATAGACACACTCCCAATATTATGAATAAAAGTTACTACTCAAAGGAAAGCTCAGGACCAGAATAAGGAGTTGTGATATTTTCAAGAAATCTGAGTTTAGAAAAATCTGAATAGACTTATATTTATCAATAAACATGATAATTAATGCAAAAATAAATCGGTGAACTGAAGAGATATTTTTTACTGATATGCCATCATCTCACTACCTACATCTCTGAAAACCTGGATCAGCTTTGTCCAAACCACAGCTCTCTTGGGACTCTTCATATATTTCATGAGCCAGAAATTGTGTCCTATAAAGCACCAAATCCGCTGGGAAGCAGCAATTATAGTGTGATCCAGGATTATCCCTTCCATTGCAGCTCTCACACTAAGCACTCCCACGGCTGGGTAAAGGATGGCAAACACGTGTGGGTGGGCACACGTGCACAGATGTCCTTCCTGCTCTTCTCTGTGCAGGTGGCAGGAATGGGCAGGAGCCCACCTGGGCCAGAGACATCCTCTCAACTGGCAGATGAGAGACTAATCCCTGGCTGACTTCTTCATTTAAACAAGGAGAAAACTAATAAAGAATCAGAAGAAAGCTGACAGAGAAACTGCATCTCTTTGTCCCCAGCCCTTTTTTATGTTTACATGGTGGGGACAGGCCATGTGGGCTGTGAAACCTTGAGATCTGACCCCAGGCTGTATTGGCTTGGCACCACACTACCTCATTTTTCCAAAGACCAAATGAAATGCCTAAAAAAATGTCAAGGCTTGCCAAAACATTTATGTTTTTAGCTCCGCTTGGTTGTCTTCACATTCAGACCACTTTTCTTCTTCTGCCCTATCCCTCTGATTAGATTACTTTCCTCTTAGTTGTGGGAGCTGGGATTACGCCTGAGCTGGGAACTGGAGGGAATACAGTAAAGCAGTCTAAAAGGGAAGGGGGGAATATTTCTGACATTCCTCCCGGTCAAAGCGAGCAGCAATTGACCAAACACGCTGTACATTCACACTCGGCACTTACATGCTGGGTGAAAGGGTCAGCCCTTGATCTCTGTTGCCTTATTGCATTTCCCAGAAGGCATTACCTTTGTTGACAGAGTCCACCCTTCTCATCCATGAGGACTGTCATCTGGTCCCTCAGGCTATGCTCTTGACTACTTCAATTGATCCTTTAGTTTGCCTTTATTTCTGGATGCCATTGTTATCACCTTGGCTGGGATTTTATATGTCCAACTGAGTATTACTGCTATTCTAAATTATAGCTCCTCAATTTAAAAAATACAAATAATTTTAACAAAGAGGATGTCCAAATTCCTCTAGCTTTTCTTTTGATTGTGTTTAATGTTTCTAAACATTAACATTCCTCTTTCTCTTAATTCCCCCCAAGTTAAACAGCTCTGAAAGGCTTCCAACCTCACTGCCAACTATTGCAAAAAGAATAAATCAGGTAGCAACTGGTTTCAGCCAAAGCCTACAGTGATTCTTACTGGCATTGCAAAGCTTACTTGAACTCACAAGGGGCTTAAAAAGCACTGAGATGGCAGAGATTGTTGTGGCAGAAGCAACTGGAAAATGTCCTGAGATTGAAACACAGACATATTAACATCACCCTTGTGGACGCTAATGACTTGCACTTCAAAATGCCAGAGGCTCATACTGCCAGCTAAAACAAAGAAAAAACCACATTTTTAGTCTCCAAAGACTTTAGATCTTTCCAAACTCTGAGGGCAAATTCAGCCATAATGTATTTTTGCAGTAGAGCAGGGCAGCTCATGCATGCCACTGGGGGAATCATTGCCTGGGGTTGCTGTAGGCAGTGTAGTCGGTATAGCTAAATAAAACAGCAGCTGAAAACCTCTGAGAGGTTAAACCAGTAATGAAGCATTCTATAATGCAATGCAATCAAACCTAAACAGTCTGAAGGCGTATCTTGCTGACACTCACAGCCCTTGCCTTTCTCACTGGAATGCATTTAAGAAAACGACCACTAAACACAAGGATTTCTACAAGAGCTTTACAACTTAAATTGACACATAATTAGGAAAAAATACTTAAATCTTTTGATGAAGCAGCAATGTCCTACTTAGACACCTCTAGATGAGGAGTTCTTTGAAGAGTTTACTAGTAACGGCAGATTGGAAACTTTCCGAAACTGTTAACGTTTAAAGAGCTTCTACTGGAAGAACGGGAAGGTAACAGGAAAGGAAGAAAAACAGATGCTGACAATAAGGAGAAGGCTAGGAAAAAGCTTAGAAACAAACATTTGGAATAAAAAGCAAAAAACCAAACTGGTTTGAGTGGGAAAATATCTGTAGGATAGGAAAAATACAGAAGCCAAAGTCATCTCCAGCAGAAATCTAATGATGACCCAAGCCCAAGAAATATTAAATGGACTGGGAAAATATTTATTTCATTCTTTTTGATACTCTTTAATATGTAAAACAAAAGAACTCCAAGTGTTCTTTGCTTATATTAGAAATGTGAGCCACATATAATTTCTTCTTCACAGATTCCACGGATGGCTAAACAAAGAGCAGGGTAAGATTTTTGTGCTATATGGATTGCATTTAACCTGAATAACTGAGGAAGTAATTTATACTTTGCCTAACTGAAAATAAATCTTCTGCTTAAAGGTTAAAAATTCAGAGTATTGTTACATTCCTTTCTTGGTGACCTACTGCTACCTGCAAAAATTAAACAAAACATCTCCTTTAAAAATTTTTATAAAAATCAGAAGACTTATCGTAAAAGGCTTTCCTTAATTTTCAAATTACATTTTAAATAATTCTTACAATAGAATGAATCTGAAAAGAGAATGCTTTATTGAAATTGATGGTAAGAGAGTTGTAAAAGAAGTGAAAATGCAGAAAGATTTAGAAGAAAAACTTCTGCACCCCACAATTTTTTAGGTACATCTCTTTCCTAACATACCCCTCAGTAAAGATATGCCATAAGCACATTTAGGCCAATGGCTAGCATTGTCAAGTGAGTTGTTGAAAATATAAAGGTTAATGTGAAATTGTGAAGTTTACAGGCGGAAATTAAAACTAAAACAAAACTCAGACGAAAGCAATTAAATTCCTCCCAAAAATGAGGAAATAAAAGCAACACATACACACAACTAAAAACCAGAAGAACACGTTTAAATTCTGAAGGCTAATATTGGGAAAAATTGTAAGAAAAGAACTTGCCAAGACCTTCTGTGTAAGAGATACCCACCATTCTTTTGACTTATCTTGTGAACAGCCAAACTTCTTACTGCAGTCCCAATGCATTCCAGCTAGTCACTGTGCATCTTCTAAATTCAGATTTTGATGTAAAAGTGTTGGAAGAGTGGTTTTATAATGGCTGAGATTCCATTTGCTCTTGTAAAAATGTTTTCTAAAAGTTTGAGATTGAATTTTGTCATGTACAAATAACCTTTATTAAAAAATCTGGGAAGATGAAGAGATCAGATAACGAGAGTTAAATGTAAATGAACCTACACGAAAGCAGGTGCACTTAAGCTAAGAATGAGCAAATTATCAAAGATTCAAACACAACTTGGCCAGAAAAAATGTGCAGAGTATTGAATTTGAGCAAGCAAAGCAATTTAAACTAATATAATTGTTATTGAGCTTATCCATAAATCCTTGCACACCCTAAAATGCTACGGATGAAGTCCTTAAGCTGAAGTTCCACAAGAACTAGAAACACAACTTTGAGATGTGACTGTACAGATTTCTCTGTACATTTACCTTTTCTTTGGGAATACAGAATGTAGATTTAGAGCATTGCATATATCACTGACTAAATCTTTGTGGAGCCTACCTTAGTCTGTATCAGGCATGTTTTCACTCCAGTATATTTTTTATATACTTCAAAAAATTCTTCTACTACAACGAAAGTTTAAACTTGTTGATAAATTACATCAAGTTTACCTCCATAATTGCATTCAGTGCTGAAAGAAGCTAAGCAGGATGATTACCAAAGATGATGCTGGGAAGCCAGGGAATATCTAACAGGAACCTAGGGTATGGATAGCTAACAGTTGTCACCAGGATCCTTCCCCTAGGTTCCACTTCCACTTCCTATCTAAATCAGGAAAATATGCTACTTGGCTTGACTTCGGTTAGAGCACTGTAAAGCATCAGAACCTGACAGCAGCATTAGAACCAATTTAGTTGTACTCTATTAAATTTTTTACTTAAATAAGGCCTAATAATTCATTGCATCACATTTTAAAAACTGAAAGGATACTTACAGGTTAAAATAGCATCAATGCTAAAAAAAGACAGGCACCACCAGTCTCTCAGCTTCCCATTCCTGCACAGGCCCAGTCCTTGTGATCACCCTCTGCTGGCACAGACAGAGGACAGACACAAGGATGACCAGGGGATTGGAGCACCTATCCTATGCAGACAGGCTGAGAAAGTTGTGGTTGTTCAGTTTGTGGAAGAGGAAGCTCCTGGGAGACCCTATAAAAGCCTACCAGTTCCTAAAGGGGGCCTACATGACAGCTGGAGCAGGAATTTCGAGAAGGGTATGTGGCGATAGGACAAGTAGGAATAACTTTAAACTGAAAGAAAGTAGGTTTAGATTAGACATTAGGAAAAAATTCTTCACTGTGAGGATGGTGAGGCACTGGAACGGGTTGCCCAAGGAAGTTGTGGATGCCTTATCCTTGGCAGTGTTCAAGGCTGGGCTGGACATGGCTTTGAACAACTTGATCTAGTGGATGGGGAGTTGGATCTTGACGGTTTTTGACGTCCCCTCCAACACAAACTGTTCTATGATTTGTGTGGTTGTGCATTGTAAAGGGCCAGGGAGATGATCTGGGTTAAAACAAATCCTGATACATCCGTGTGGTTCATCAAGAAACTCTATGAACACTTGCTGCCAGGACAAAAGGATGGCACAGGTGAGGACTCAGAGACAAAACAGAGGTTGAAGGAAATATTTTTAGTATATCCTTCTTGCTACTTATCTCAGAGTGTTTCTCAGCTCTTGGTGACAGATTGATTTCCCCACAGACATCAGACTGTGATCACCAACAACCTCACACTTCGACACATAATCCACTGCTTCAAAGAGAGCAACTACTTTTCAGGGTGTAAATATCAGGTTAAGCTTATTTACTTGAAAAATCAAAATTCTTTCAAACTTTTATATATTTCCCTAGTGCTGCCTTGACCCACACAAAGGACATTCACAGGCAGGTCCCACAAAGGTAATGATGCATCTCCAGGGAGCTTCCCTTTCCAATAAAGTCCTTTTGAGCACTGACCATTCGTTCTAATGCATCTGAACTTACATGTGCTGAAATAACTTGGTTATTGTTCACCTGTACCACCTGACTGGACCCAAATAATTTTGTGTAAGTGAACCATTTCTATCACTGCTCCATGACTTTTCTAAATAATTCAAATAGTGACTTTTCTTACAGGTTTCAAGTGAAATACTAAGTTAAGAACAATCTCCATATAACCTCACTAGATTGTAATTTATTTTGCTAACCATTCCTAGCAAACACAATTTGTGTATTAGTAGTTAACCCATTCTGAATTTACCGTTGTTGAAGAGCAATAATTTTTTAATTGCTGTCATTAAGTCAAATGCTTTCTGAAAGTGTGCCAGCACAGCTGTCACCTGTATCGACCAGACTTGTAGTCCTTCAGAACAGTAACAACCTCATTTGACAAGACCTAATTTCTATGAAATCATGTCGGTTAACATCAAGAGCATTCTCAGCAGTAAAATCTCTGTTTAAGTCCATTTTCAGCTGACTTGTTATTTTCTTGAGGCTCTGCGCCTAAATAGCTGTTTTATATTACATTTCCCAAATCCCATGTCTCATCTGCTATAGCAGTAGCAGACCATACTTCTGATTCTGTGGAATTTCTCAGATCTTCATTCAAAATCAACATCTTGGTACAGACAGATTTGTTAAGAATCTCTTAGAATGACCTGTTTCAACCTGCTGACATAAAAATCACAGAATCAGACAATGGTTTGGGTTAGAAGGGACCTTAAAGACCACCTGCTTCCAATCCACCTGCTGTGGATAGGGACATCTTCCATTTAGACCAGGTTTCTCACGGCCCCATCCAACTCAGCCTTGAACACTTCCCAGGACAGGGCATCCACCTCACCTCAATGGAACCTGTTTAGTGCCTCACTACCCTCATAGTCAGGAATTTCTCCCTAACATCTGTTTCTTCCTTGCATTTTTTTTTGCAAATGTTGACAACAGAGTACGTGCATAACCATAGGACATTAGGTATGGGGGCATCAAGAAATTCTGAATATCTGAAGATTATAAAGTGCCTAAGCTTCAAACAGGACTCAAGACAACATAGGGTGATTTTCACTGACGCTGCAAACCTAGCACACTGCGTGTTGGAGAGACATCTGGTGTCTTGGATGGAAGAGCAGTTTTCCAGGCACACAGATGCATCCAGAAGCTCCTTTGCATAAAGCAGAAGAGAAGGAAGAATCCTTCAATCTGTTTGTCCTGCAACTTTCTAAATCTCCCCATGCCATTTAATAATCAGGGGTTTTGGTGTGGTTTTTTTTTTCCCCTGCTAACATTTATTCAGCTCAAATATGACTAATACATGGGAAGAAACTCTCACTGTGAAAGATGGAATATGCTCTTCCTTCTGCAAATAAGCAGCTCTTAATGATACTTTCCAAAGAACAGCAACAATCAAGAAACAAAATGAAAACGGACAAAGCTGGTCTTTAAAATTCATTTTAAGCCAATATTCAGTGTACGAAATCAGACTTAGTGGAGCATGAAATTCTTGTCGAGTCACTGATTTAGGAAAATAATCGAAAAGTGTTTCATGGCTTCATCAAAACATATATTTTCCAGTAATAAGCAGAGGATTTTGCAGGGTGAATCTACATTTGAAAATTTTTTTTCTGCGCTGCTAAAAATACCACCTCTTTTGCATGCTTTTGATTAATGCCTTTAAAACATGAGTTTACAGAAATATACTAATATCTTTATGCCACAAAGTCATATATTTAAAACAATTAATTACACAAATCAGAGAAAATGGAAATTTTTTTCACAGGAGATATGTTTAAAATGTTAATAATTTCTTCTCCCTTTGCAGAGATCATTTGTGCTGCACCTTGGATGGCCCAATATATTCAACTGTTATTTTATCCTAATTTATCCAGACAGTATCTGCCCCAAGGGAAATATTTGAACTTTCCAGCCTTCACACATTGCAGCATTGGAAAAACATTAGCAACACAACCCATGTTGCTGAAACAGGTTACTCTCTCTAGCTAAATGATACCCATTCCAGTCATCCTGAGTTTTATAGAAAAAAAAAATTTGATAGAGTTTGCAGTATTTAATGAAAAATATTTGAGTATAAAAGTAAAAGCTAATTAGTTAGAAAAATATAAAGTACTCACAAACCACAAAGGAACTGAAGCTGTTCATCAAGCAAATTTAGAATTCACCCCTGAATTTGACTTTCATTAATTGAAATTTTATTTCAGTTGAGATGAAATTTTGTCCCCACCTCACTGCGTGCATACACAGGCCTAGCTAGAAAGATGTTTCACTACAGATGTGCACCCATTGGGGGGAAAAAAAATCTTATTTTGTTTTTATGATACAACATGAAAAAAGCATAAAACTCATTCAAGGGCCTAAAGCAACATGGAAAAGACCACCACTGAATACTCTATGGTAAGTACATCTGTTTGGATTTCAAATTTTTTAAATTATAGAGCTCAGAAGGAAACATTAAAAAAAAAAGAGGGAAACAAAATAAATTTTCTACACAACTAACTGAAACTTGAGTCCAAAATTTTGATTTTTAAGATGATCAGTATTTGCACTGACAAAAAGATTAAAAAAAAAAAATTCTACCCTATCTTCATAATTGGAAATATTACTCCTCAGTTAGAGCATGGTCATATAAACATTTGATTTGGCATTCGACTTAACCAGTGAGGCAGAAATGTCCAACAGGGATGATGGAAAAATTAGCAAGAGAATAAAAAATCTCTCAAAGTAGATCAGCTGCCAAAAAAAATTAAAACTTTTTCCAGAAGTGACTGATCTGTTTTAAGAGATTCTTGGTCTCTGCCCTTCAAAATGCTTGTTTACACCTCTCTGGATATTTCTGTCTTCTTGGTCACTCAGGGTTGTCGACATACAACACTAGAGAAGAGAAATAAACATAAACAGAAGTTTTCAACACAATGAAAGTTAATCTGATTATTGTTCATGAAGATAACAATGCAAGTGCCATTTTAGACAGCCACTTCCTATCTGAAGGACTTGAATGAAACTAAATTGTTACTCAGGTAAACGAGCCATACAAATAAGCAGCATGCTGTATCTGCCCCTAGTGTGTGTGCCAGTGAGGCAGATGTGTGAGATACACACAATCTAAACGTGATTTAACATTTCTCTTAATGTTAGTGGGTCAGGTTTTGCAGAGTATAAGTGGCCTTTGGATTAACCCTTCTACATCCTGCATGATTAACTGCCCAACTTCTAAACTATATCCAGTCACTATTAAGATAAATCAGGACATTTGCAAGGAAATCTCAAATACTTCAAACTAAAGCAGATATCTAGAGTTTAGATGCTCTTTTACTTCATCTGTCTTATATCCAGAATTACTAATTTTTTTTCATTATTTGGGATAGGAGGAGATTTGACAGAGACTTGGCCAGTGTGCTCAGCAATATAAAACCCACATCAGAATTCTTATATAGAGTAAAACCTGAAAGCTTAATAATGTTTTATCATAATTTCCCAGTCCAGCTAGTAATCTGTATGGTCTCCAAGTCATTCCACTTCTGTTTCCAACCAAAAGTTAAACTACGCATCAAAATCTGAAAATGTTTTATTACATACTGGAGCTACAGGCAGCTGAAATTCAGTTTTACTATTCCTGAAACTTGTTTTACTGTTTTCTCCAACTATTTCCTCTCCAATACTCATAGCAGCCAAACCCTGGGACATGATATTCTTTGTAGAACAGTATGTCCCCAGTTTAACATGGAAAACAAAGGCAACGGCAGAAGAAATACAGTGTGTGACACTTAGGTGTCTAAATATATATGTGTGTATATATCTTACTTTGATATTATTTAAATGCAGAAGATTTAAGATACTGAAGGGCTAGTAATTGGTTACAGATTTATGACTGGTTTGCAGTTTTCAGTAACAGTACAATAGGCAAATCTCTGAGCTGTATGATTCACTACAGCTCGCAGAATATACCTTCTGACAAAATCAGCTACCTCAACTTCTCATTTTATGTAGCTTATAGAAAAATTTCAGATGTGACCCAGTTATGTCACAACCATTTTCATATTGTAATCCTCTGAAAAGTAACTATATAAAAAAAGCACCTTCTTACTCATCAGATCTACTCCCTGTAGATAGTCAGGATAAGATCTGCTGACTTGGTTACAAAAATAAAGGCACTACTACTTATTAAAATTTCTACTAACCTTGCAAAACTAACATAGTTGAGGAGTCAAGGGAGATAAATTCTTTTGCATTTTCAGTGGAAATAATTATTCTACAGTGCAGTACAGCTCTGAAAGAGCTTATCAAAGATTTTCAGTTGGATCAAAAAAGAGCGAACACATAGTTTTGCCTGCAGAAACATTTTAACTAACAGATACATGCAATAAGACATAAATTTAGCATTTAGTTAAGGAGTAGGTCACCATTGTCCATTGGAAAGGAATTGTTTTACATGAAAACCAAGCATTCTTTATATAGAAACCAACAGACCTCTGAAGAAGCAATTTTCCATTCAAATTGTCTATTTTTCATCTTTCTCCACTTCTCAGGTTTGCCTTCTTGCTTGTAATTTCAACAAGACATTTGGATACTATTCTACAAATCCTAAAACACGGCTTTTTGATTTTTACTTGCTACTGCAAGTTCCTGTTCCAGTTCCTTGGTTTGATTTTACCACACTACCAGACTCTGAGCACAGCAAACCAATATGCCAAAGCAACATGCCAACATCATCAAAGCTGTGCAGTCAGATCTCCATAAAATCTGAGACTGGCTTAACCTTAAGCAAATTTACAGCAGGGATAGGGGAACTCACTTTGAGTGAAGAGTGGAAACAATTGACACTTGAAAGATAAACAGGCCCCAAAAGCATCTGAGCAGCAAAGTGTAAAGCAAAAGTCCAGGGAAAAAAAAAAAAAGAATCTTCCAGCTATCTTCCTGAAAGTGAGCTGTGCTTACTTTCATCTTGTTTCTGCATGTGAACAGCAATCTGTTTTTCTCGTGGTCTAATGCCAGCTGCTAACTAAGTACCATTCATTAAGCAGCTTGCTTTACCCCCAGCAGGATGGGGGCAGAGAATTGGCAGGGTAAATGTGAGCAAACTCATGGGCTGAGAACACTCATGGGGTTTCATTGAGATGAAAAGAAAAATAACACAGAGAAATAAAACCCAAGAAAGGCAAGTGATGCAAATTAAAGCCATTGCTCACCACCATCCAACCAGCCAGTGGTCCTGCAGCCAACCTTGCCCCTGGTTTTAGTGCTGGGCATGATGCCACACGGTGTGGGATGTCCCTTTGGTCAGCGGTGTTCATCCCACTGTGCAACCCCAGCCTCCTTGCTGGTGGGACAGTGTGAGGAGCAGAGAAAGCCTTGGCTTTAAGTGCTGCTCATCAATGCTGAATGCATCCCTGCATTACTAGCACTGTTTCCTGCACAAATCCAAAACCCAGGCCCATACCGGTCAAAATTAACTCTGTCCTAGCCGAAACCAACACACTTTTCCATCGAGAAACTTTACCAATTATTCAGTTACTCAGTTACTCCTGTTTCAGATTTCTCCTTCCTTTGTGTCAAACCATTCTGTGTCACATTTCCCCACTTTTCTTCTGACCATGTATGCTTTCACCATTTCCACCTCACTTCTGTAGCTCTTGAATATCTCACTTCATTTTTATCCTCTCAGAATAAAACCTGACTAGTGCGAAAGGCTTAGTGACTTCAATCTTGTTTGCACCTAGAGATTTTTCATAGAACACCTGCTTTGCTGTCTCTAACACTGGCTACATTACAAGGCCTGAAAGACACTAAAGTAATAAAAGCTGGAGGCAATTTGGCAACCTGGAAAATGTCCCAAACAAGGAAATCACATTACTGCTAGCATTAAGCAACTCTAAAAAACATACATTTGTTTTTAAAAACCCACTCTTTTAACACATTTTTTCTTTAAATTTATCAGACATTCTTAGTTTATGCTCTTTTTTTTCTTTTTTGCAAATGAAGCTAGAATATGTATTTTCACAAAATCTGAGAAATATTAGGAATTCAACTGGAAAAAGTGAGTTTGTAGTAACAAGTGTGTGAATGCTTTAAGCTGCTCCCATTTTGTCCTAGAACAAAATGGAAACGAGATATTAAAAGTGTACAAAAACCTCAGTAAGCATGATTTTCACTTAGATTTTCTTTGCTGTCACTAGAGTATCTGTACATTATCTAAATATAGAGCTATGTAAATCTATATATAAATATACCAAATATCACAGAGAACCACATTCATCATTATCCTTTGATCTTGAGCTGGCTTGAGAGTCACCTCTTCCAGAGGTGCATGCCTGAGATTAGGCAAGAGGCTTAAGCCAACACTTTGAGTCAGGTTTAGTGAAAAAGCCATAGGGAAAGGTCATGTTCCCTCAAGAAATATTAAGGATGCATAAGTCCGAGGCCTGCACGTCCTCTTATGTTTCCTTCACTTCGACACAACTTGGATCATTCACTCTAAAAGTTTTACACTGAGATTCTGGGGATGCATTTATAGCATAATTTTAACTTTGTATTTTCCACGTTTCCAAAGGAAACTGTGGTATAAGCCAGTTTCTAAAAATGTTTTGTACACACAGGGTTTTATTTGTAGGACAAGATAGGGAATGAGGAAAACTCTAATTACCCATGTCATTATAACTCTTGCTTTGGAAATTTCTATGACACATTTCAATTAATTTTTAAAAGTTAATAATAAGCGCTTATGGTAAATTCTCAACGGAATTAGCAGAAACCTTACGAGAATTTATGAGTAGAGGTAGTATGCAGACAACTGAAAGAATCTGGCCAGAATCCTTGCTTTTATATGCTCCCCCTCTCCAGGATAGTATGGTCATCTCCAAACCACCTACTGTAGACAGTCCCAAGCTGATTGAAGCTAATTCCTCAAACTATGCCAGGCAATTGTCTGGCATAGGCTGCAACTATTGTAGAGAATAGGAATTCAATACCAGAGACATAGCTCCAAAGCCCAGGAACATAACCTGGGACTGTTTAATTATTATCCCCAGGTGTAATTATCTCAATGATGGGAATAAATTCCTTGAGCACAGCGAATCAGGCCAAGACTTTTAGAGTATATGGTCTATAGTATGCATCTGCAGGGAAAAAACTTCTCAACATCTACTAGTGACACAGTGTTTTCTCTAGACTTTTACACAAAAAGGCTAATATATTTTATCCACAGATAACATACCTAATACACAACTCATCTTCTTCATCCAAAGAGCTACAACTCTCACCTAGACTCCATAAACATTATGTCTCAATTTACTGATCAAAGTTTTTCTCATTTTCAGATCTTGATAAATGTGATCCAGACCCTCTCATTCAGAGAACTTCAGGAAATAGAATTTCCTAAGTCTACTATGTCAGCTACACCACATTTTGAATTAATTTCCCAGGACCTCTCTTCCTTTTCTCATCAACCAAGCAGTTGTCCTTACCTGTGAAGCAGAATCATGTCTACGACTTCTCAGTCAGCAGTGAAAAGATAGAACTCTGAAGCAGCCTTTCGCTTCAGATCCAGTTATCCACCAACTGGATTATCAAACAAAGATTTTTGCTTTTTCTTCATCCTTTGGAGGAATTCATGGTCAGTATCTGTCCCAGTGTTCTCCTTCTAAAACACTTCTTAAAATGTTCTTTGCTGATCCAGCAGCAGTGAAGTCTCAGCAACAAGAACTTACTATTATACTAACCAAAGTCACCTTGTTTTTTTTCTTTCTATCTTCCAGTCTGTTGGGGTTTAGGGTTTTCCCTTTTGTTTCTCTCAGGGCATCGCCTGGTGCCAGCCAGCGCTGAAGGGAGCTGGTCACCCAAAGGGGCTGAGCTGTGTGCGTCCAGCTCCTCTTGCCGTGTGCCAGACCCACATGGTGGAAGGACCCTGCACGAGCCCCAGTTGCCAGAAAAATCCACAAATGCCGGGGGTTTTATGTCCAAAAATGAGACAGAGAAGTCCTTCAACTTTGTTCGAACAAAGGGAGAGCGCCCACCGGGGTACACGCCCGCGGGATTTTCTCTCTTGGTGTTTCAGAGAGTGCATTCTCCTTTTATCCCAAACTCCTGGCCACATGTCGCCCTTTTCCTTTCCCCACTGGCTGAGGAAGGGACAGCCTTCCCGAACCGGCTAGCACATATTTCCCCCTTGAACCTACTGTTTTACCCCAAAATTCAGAGGTTCAGGCTTGTGCAGGCCCCTGTTTCAGCAGTCAAGCTGTCTGGGCTCTGCACCAAACCAAAGTTAACAGAGCAATTCCAAGGACATTAACACCCACAGCTTCACTCAAATTATTTGTAAAGACATTGTCTTTCCTCTCAAGACTGAACTCTGTATTCCAGAAACGCTGTAACACTGATACAGCAGAAGCCATGACAAGCAGCAACATTGCAAATATTGTCTTACTAGCTGGAACTCATTCCTCAGTGAGCACTGTTGAACATCCAGGACTTTGATAAATAACAAAAATGAGTGTACATAACTTTTAAAAATTGAGCCTTTGGCATCTTGATGATGAGACAAGTCTTTCCAAGCAAAGTATAATTGGAAATGGCTGGTCGTAGTCGATCTACCCTTAGAGTAATTATTTGCAGGTCACAGCAAAAATGATGATATGGTTTTTGAATGAAAATCCGCATTTAATTTCTAACTACCTTAGCTGATGTTTTACGTCATAGCATGGAACCTGCTGTTTTTTTTTTTTTTTTTTTTTTTTTTCTTTTTGGCGCGCGTGCGCGCTGCCCGCCACGCTTTCGGTAGAGTGCGGAACACCTCAGGGGCAGCGAAGGATCGGCGGCCACCGCCGGGCTGCAGGGAAGCAGTACTTGGGTGGGCAGACCGGGAGAGGGAAGGCGGGCACAGCCAGCACGTCCCGCGGAACAGCATGGAAGGACTTCCAAGGAGCGCCCACTGGGAACTTCAGCGCTTCCCGCCGCTTCCTCCCGAGCGCCCACTGGGCACCCCAGCGCTTCCCGCCGCTTCCTCCCGGCGCCCGCCTTCCGCCGGGGCCGCTCCCGGTTGGCT
>VWZS01004865.1:530418-550814 GCA_013397075.1 Rhabdornis inornatus
AATCTCTTACCAATGGACAAAAATGTAGCACTGAATGCTTAATTTAAGCATAGAACTGAATGCTTAATTACATTAGCAAAATGATAGAAGAAAGGGTCTTCAAATGCAGAGGAGGCATACAGGCATAGCTTTTCATAATACTCTCTTGTAATAACGTTGCACAAGCTGCACTGTTGTGGTTTTAAGTGTTTTAGTGATGGATATAAAATGCCTAGATACTTCCCAAGAAATCACAGAATCTTAGAGGTGTTAAGGTTGGGAAAGATCTATAAGATTATCGAGTCCAGCTGTTGACTGACACTGCCAACTTCACCACTAAGCCGTGTCCCCAAGTACCTCATCTACCTGTCTTCTGAACACTTCCAGGGAAGGTGACTGAGTTCCCTGGGCAGCTTGTTCCAATGCTTGACACCCTTTTCAGTGTTTTCCTAAGTTTTTTTCCTTCGAGTTTTCTCCCAAGATTCTAAGTGTAGCACAAAGCAAAGGTTTTCTCTTCTACTTCTTGTGAGTCACTTAGGCAATTTTTTAGATATTTTCCAAGAAACATGAGGTTTGTCAGTCTAAATGAAAATACATTAATTTTTCTCTCTTGTTAGATCCTGCTATATCTCATTGAAACAACTATACAGTGGCCTGAACATCGTGGCCTTTTTGTATAGTTGATCATGGCTAACACTACAAATACTGTTTAAACAGTCGTGTGAATCATGCTGGGATCTCAGGTGGTGTATTTAGTGTTATGTTTACTGAATTTAATATTAGATCTGGAGTGCTTATATGTACGCTAATGGATTCTAACTCACTTTAGTTTGCCATGACTTTATTTTGAGAACTATTTCATGCAGTTTTTGCCTATTTATTTTAGAAAGAACAAAATATTCAATACTTTTTGTAGAAAAAGCACAGCAGTAACCTATTTGGCTCTGATAAAGATATGCAAATATCTAATATTTATAATTAAACACGTGGTTATCTTCATATATTTATACAACTATATAATTAATATACAAATAAATATGTATCTGAATATATAAATACAATTTTTTCAATGTTTGGAACTGGCCACGTTTTACAGAAAGCAACCTTTCTGCTGCTGCAAGGGAAAACAAACATCACCTACTTCATGAGTTTTGGGAAAGACAGGACTTTTTTACTCAGGCTGGTGTGTAAGATATGTTCCTATAGGAAATTAAGGCACTGTCTTAAGTCTGCTGTAGCAATGTAGAAGACATAAGTATGTGGGATTCCTACTTAAACCCTTGTAAACAGAAGAATTTTACTGGCTGACTTGGTATAAATTTCTCCATGCACACTTCATCTCTACATCAGTGTTTCTGTGAGTTTATCTTCAGCTGCTTTCCCAATGTTATAAGCTAAACTGGAGGTGGTTGCCAGTTGTTTTGGGATTACAAATGCACAGTGGACCTTTCCTGTGTAGGCGAGGGATGCAGTTGTAGAGACAAAGCTGAAAATGGTCTAAAGGCTCCAATATCTGAAGGTTACTTCTAATGTTGTGATTGTGGGAGCTGAAGAGAGATTGTTTCATAGGGCTCAATATATCCTTTTGAGCTTCTCCCAGTTCTGAAGCATGGTAGAGAGAAATTACACATTTTGGGGAAGAACCAGATTGCTCATTCAAACAGATCTGAAATTTACTGTACAGCTTTATGTGCTTGCAAATAAAGCGTTTCACATAGAGAAAATCTTAAAATACCATCTGAAGGTAATAGGTGAAAGTAAATACTTGGCACTTATTGCAGCTCTTGGGGAAGTATGTGTTTTGTTGTGTAGCATTGCATTTAAGTCTGAAGAAAGTTAATTAAAATAATCAAGAAAATATGATTACATCATAAAACTGTAATAAAACATCTAGTAATGAGGCAGGATCAGAAATATCAAGGTCATGCATGATAGATTTTTTCCCGCCCTCCTAATCTTACTTTAGAAGCTTCCAGATGAGAAAGTTTGACTGAAGTATCCTGTTCAAATATTTCATTACAATTAATATTACAATCATTAGTATTGATTATGTGATTCCTGATGGATTAGGTTCAGTCATTTCTTTGTTTGGAAAGTGGGATGGGATAGATGAGTCCTTTGGGTCTTTTTTATTTGTTTTTTCCTGAATAAACACACAATGATGAAGAGATCATTATCTGTATTTGAGCTATGTTCCTATTTTTAGAAGTTGAGAATTTGAAGTCCTTTTGCTGTGTGACGTTTCATGCTTAGCAGTGCCTCATTTTCAGTACCCTCTGGGCTGCAGTGCTTAGCCAGTTGTACCCCATCTTAAATTTCTGCATTTGTTTTGCCCAAAACATACAACTTCTTGTGTTCTATATTGAAGCTATTATTGCACATGGATTGTGCCCATCGTTTCCTAGTTGGGTCAGGAGATAGCTTCACTTAGACTCCCTCACAGTATTCCTAGTTCTGCAGCAAACCACATTTTAATTTTGTATACACGTTTAAAACTTTTGTTTGCACAACTACTGCGCCAGTATTTTGCGGCTAGAAGTACATTGTGTCTCCTTGTTTTCCTTATGGGTAGGTTGTCAGGTAAAGTGGTGCCAAAAGCCTGTACATCAATCTGTATTTTCTTATTAGGCTTCTGTTTTTCCCACAACTTCTATGTATTTTTCAGAGTAAATGCAAAGGATTTCCAAACTCAAATGGAGTTTGAGTAAGATCCAGTAATTTGCCTTCAATATATCATGATTTCAGAAATTGAGTCATTCTTCCATATTCTCACCTACACCCCTATCTCCTTGTTACAATTAATAATTATAGTTAAAATTTACAGAGGATGGTTGCAATTAACATTTCTTGAAAGCCAAACAGTGTGTGAGCTGTCGTTTTTCCCTGTGAAGAGGTAATTTCTAAAATCATCTTTATTAAATGTAGCAGCCTTTCTTGCTGCCTTTTTAGGTCACTTCCTGACTGAAATGGTTAATGTGGCCTTCTTGATTTTTATCCTTGCTTTTTTTCTTCTTAACTGTGTTTTTTTTCAACTTCTGGAAATTAAAGATTCCTGATGCATGGATACCTGCCTCATTTTGTTAGCTTCTTTTTGTGTTTCATGGGGGGGTTGTGCTATTAGTATAAACTTTGACTATATTGCCTACTGTGTTCTTCTTGCCTGAAATCAAACCTAATGCTGTGTCCCTTAATTTGTTAAGTTTGTATCTTTTTTGGAAGCTGACTTTCTCATCTGCTCAATCTTTCATCTTAAGAAATAGTGAGCTCTTTCTGGACTTTTTGGGGTTTTTTTTTTAAGTTTTGAGTTCTTAGTTGATTTGTAGTGCTACATACCAGATTTGAAACAGTAGATGCTGCAGCTTCATCTAGCTTTTGAAGCCACAGTTATTTTTAACAAATTCTTATTATGGGATTGGCTTAACACTACACAGCACCTTAGATAGTGCTAAAAGTATAATTCATTCAAATGCTGAAGGCCTGTGCTGAGGTATACCTGAGTCTTACACCAAACATATTTCAGATTGATGATGATAATTTAGGTGGATGCCAGTGAAAGTTTGAGTTCGTCAGGTTGTTTTATAATCTCACACTGTGTCCACCTGTCTGTCTCAAAATGAAACTCAGACTCCCATATTGTCATTCCTTAAAATGTCTTTAATCAGTATAAATTAACAGAAGCACCAGTACTATATTTGGTAATATTGGGGTGGAGGGGTGTAAATAGAAGTGCTTAATTTTGCTCACCTTTCAGAAGATGAAGTTACTGTATAAAAGTAACACTTTCATTTAAGTGTATAGTGTTTTACAGTGTGCAGCTGTAGCAGTTGAGGGGCTATAATATTCTACACTTAGGTTATAAATAGCATAGTGCTAAGCAGGCAAGTTTAGTAGCAAATGAAACTGTAGAGTCTGTTAACCAGCTTATGTTGAGCATGCACATACTGTTTTTATCCTTACACTTCATCTTATGACACTGTGCAAATACTTTAAAATATTTGTGACTTCTGACATATGGAGAATCTTACAAAGATGGCTTTCTTAAAACGGTGCAGGACTTACGAACTGTGGATACCAATTTGTTTATGGTTAGAAGCATGCTATATGTCATAAGATACTGTTCAATAATTTGAAAAATACTATAAAACATTAGCAAGTTTTTATAGGGAAAGGTATTTCAATTCTCATCTGAAGCTCAAGAGTTTCGTCCACTTGTGCTTTGATTGTTAATGGAAATTAAAGTATAAATTTCTGTGTTACAAATACAGTCCTGTGTTGCTGCAGTTTCCAGACCGTTTTTCTAGCCTTTCTGGAAGTATTCTGAAAAGCTTTCAAATAGCTCTTTTAATAGGGTATATAAGAGTGGATGGTACAATTTTCTTTTTTTTATTGATATCTTTTAGAAAAAGCTAAAAAACTTGCAATCATTACGATTTTGTTCTTCTAGCTGTCCACTGGCTAGCTCAAAATTGAGTATTGCTTTTTATGTGTTATTAAGGAGTTGTTTCAGTTCTAGGCATCTCACTTGTTTGTGAAATCCTGGAGGAGTTAAAATTTAGTATCTACCTGTTATTCTTACCTTGTGCTACTGGATTTTATGCTAATTAGTCTAATGACTTCTGTTTTCCAAAAGTAGCCTGTGTCTGGTTATAGGAGGCAGTAGAAGGAGAAGAGGAAAAGGAGGAAAACAATCGGGGGAAATGACACCCTTTGGAATACTTTTAGTGAGACATGGCATTACTAGTAGCAACAAAAAAAGTCTGATGTTAATCTGACAAGGTGCTTACCATGAAAAGTAGTGGTTTCAGAGCTTTTTTTCCTTTTTTTGTTTTTATTTCTAGTTTCACTGATTTCAGGTATCTTTTCTTTCTCAATTTCTTTTTATTCCTGGTTAATTCTGGTGGGTTGTGGACAATTAGCTGTTTCCAGTCTAACCTGATGGAACAATAATTTTACTTTTTTATAGAAGTGGATAAATTGGCATTGTGCTTGGTTAGTGAGTGAAATAAACTCAGAGGGATCTGAATAAAATGAGAGCTAGCCCAAAGGGATTGGTGGGAATTTGCATCTATCAGGAAATGGAACTGAGACTGAAAGAGGGCATCTGTCCTTTTTCGTCAGTCTTTCTTCCCTTCTTCAGTTCTTTCTCCCTTATCCTTTCCCTAGTGAAATACCATGCAGGTAGTTAGCTGGGCTCTGGAGTATTATTCAGGAGGAAACTTCAGAAGATAGGGCAATGTAAAAATTGTGTTCTTGCAAAAGGTAATGCCAAATAGTAGTGAGGTTCTTTCTTCATTATTGAAGGATTTTTAAAAGATCAGGTAACGTCTATTAAACTCTTGTCATGGCTCCATTAGGAAAGAGATTCTGCTTCAGGCTACTTCTACAATTTATGGCCTGCTGAGTTACCAAATTAAGATTTCAAACAGCAAGGAAACAGTTGGTCTTTTGGGCTACTTTCTGCTCAGAAGAGGCAACCAGTCTGTACTTTGTACCCCAGTGATGATTTCTCTGCCATTTAGCAGCTTGCTGCCAGTGCTCTGAAACACGGAATTGCCACCAGCAAGCTTTTCTTCCCCACTGGACTTCTCTCCTTGGGCGTTAAACTGTGACTGTTAGGTGAGAAACCAGCCAGCAGATAGACCTGTGAGAAAGCTTCAGAGGCAGGAAATTGTTTTGTAGAGAATGTCAGCACTCCTGGCTTTTAGGCTGCCATTTCATAAAATGTGGAGCCATTACTCTATAGGACTCCTGGAGCACCTGTAACAGCAGGGAGTACAAATTTGGGGTTTTGGGTTTTTTTTTAAACTAGTCTACAAAGCTTACAAAAATTTAGCTGAAGAGTTGTCTGAAAAGCCAGAGATGAGGGAGGACAGTTTCAGAAGTTGCTGAATCTTGTTTTTGCCACCCAGAAAATACTACTATTTTTTTTTAATAGGATTCTGGAGGAGAATCATCTGGTTAATTTTATGTAATTGTAAGGACACTTGAGAACAGACATCCTGAAATGCTTGTGTGTAATGATAATTCTACCTGCAGGGGCTATTCATTACCTTGGTGTGGCACATATTCCATTTTTTTTTATTCTTACATATATGAACTTGTTCTTAAAAAAAAAAAGCAAGCTCTTTTTTATTTCTCTGCTGGAAGTAAGAACACTTTCTTCTTGTGCTTCTTGTCATATTTTATTTTGAGAAAATAAATGTTTAAAGAAATCTGCTGTTGATGTCTGGTTTACATGGCAGAATGGGAGAATGCTTCATGCTGGTTATTGTCAATTCTGTAAAATGTGGAATGATCCTGTTGGTGTTTAAGCTGTTGTTGTCTAACACACCAACCTCTGCATTAGTTCTTGTGCATTTTAATTGACAAGGAAGGTATGATTTGATGCCTAGATTTACTGTGTTCTGGAAGATCTGTCTGTGACTGTTCTTGAGATTTTTCAAAACCTTGTAAAAGCTTTAGTGAGTAGCTGTAATGGGACAATAGACTTTTTATAGCACTTGGATGACTTAAAACTTTTTATTTTTGTGGGAATATTATTTGAACCCTTTAATTCATGAGGTGAAACTAACTGAAAATCTGAGGAATGTGTCACTGAGAAAATGTATGACTGACTTCTTAAGTAGAAAGACACTGAAACGAATGACTTATATTTGTTGGTTTAATTTAAAATAGAATGTTTTTAAGACTGTTCATCAGCAAGAAGTGCATTATCTTTCTGACATTATGTGATTAGTCTAGATCCAAAATGACACACAGAATTGTAATCTTTATTTTTTTTGTTTGTTTCTGTTCAAGCAGAAACATGAACCAAATAAGATTCCTTACACTTGCACCTCAAGAGGAAGGAAGTGTCAAAGAACAACCAGTTTCAGAAGTTCGAACCAGACCAACCTGGCAGTTTGACTGGGCATTAAATAGAGTGGATAACTCTGTCAGAAAAACTGGCCGCATCCCTAAAGCTCTTCTACTAAGAATCTTCCAGGAAATAAGCAAAGCAGGTAAGTTGTTTCCAGTTAAAACAAAATAAAGCTAAATTTCGGGCTGCTGTTTAACCAAGGAAATGAATTCATCAAGCCAAGGAAATGAATTGAGTGTTCTGATCTGTATTTTGTCTTTGAGTGTTGTTTGATCTGCTCTATATGTTGATGGACAGGCTTTAAATGCTTTAGAGATATTATTTTGCTTTGAATGCTCATTTTAGCTTTTTCAATTTGTTTTTTTTTTGTCTTTAAGAATTTATAAGTCTTATAAAAGCGTACTTTTAAGGTATGGTGTATTGCCTTGCTTATTGTCAATTTTTAATCTGGTAATGCACTTTCCTCGTGTAACTGTATTGTGCTTTCCGAGCAGGGATCATACCCGTCTCCTTTGCACAGTATATTTTTAAAGTGTCTGTAATGAACCATGCTGCCCTTAAGATGTTATTTGTTTTAAAATGGAACTACAACAGGGAAATGTGGAGGTGATCCACAAGTTTCCACATTCCCAGGTAGCTGTGGTTATTCATGACAAAAAAGCTTTATTTTTTTCAATAAAATAAAACCAAATAGCGGAGGCATTGTCCATTCTGACAGATTCAATACCTCTTTAGCTAAAATATGCAGACTACATTAGTATTTTGTGAACTAGCTGCCACAATTGATGAGGTTTGGTACCAGTTATGATGAGTCAGTGGAGATATTTAAAGAGTATATTTGCTAAGTACTACTGCCAGTATTTATCAATGGCAGCATGCATCGTTTCGCTTAAGTTTTAAACTTTGCTGGGTATTGCTCTGGGCTGTAATGGCTTGTCTAGCTGGCATTGTGCTTTTAAAAATTTTTCATTTTACTGTTTAAAGGCTGAACATTCAATTCATGCTCTTTCTGTTGAATTTAGTTTTTTCTTTTTACTTGGGACATCCTTTCTGATTCTGGCTGCTTTGTTGTTTTTTCAGTGTAAACCTCTAATTCATGAATGCAGGTTGGCAAGAATTTTATGTCTCTAAACCTCTCTGCAAGTAGTTCTTCATGAATCTTGACTAGTTCACAGGTTCTAAGTCATATGAACAAAAATCTTCATTGCTTATAGGGTATTCCCTTTTCTTCGTAATTGTATTTTAAAATAAAAGCATAAAACCTCACAAATGATTTAGCTAAGGTGCTATTAGAATAAGTGGCAAATAGTATCATGAAAAATTTAGTCCTTGTTTATTAATTAATAATGAAATTAGTTTAGCAAAAGTGTGGAAAGTTAGCGTTGATTTCTGCCTGTTTGTCTTGTTTTTCCATTTCTAATTACAACACACAAAATACCTGAGAAAGGTGTTTGCAATAGATCTCGTGCATCTCTCCATACTTACACTGCCAAAAGTTTTTGATTTTCTTTTCCCTTTCAAGGTACTCGGTTAATAGTACTTGCAGCACTGGCATTATGAAACTGAAGATGTGTTGTTGTTTTCATTGCATGAAGTAATTGTGTGCAGGGATTTCAAAGCTGGTCAATTATGAATTGATGATCATACTTGACAGCGTGCTGCTTTCTAAAGAAACTCTAATTTTTATTTGAAATTGCTGGGTTTGCATCTAAAGATGGGATAGAAAAAATATTGTCTTCAGCTGATTGGGTCATCTGTGATAGATTCTGTGGTTCTGCCTTTGCCTCAGGAATAGCAGTGAAGTGCAACAAAGAGATGAGTTTATAGTTAACTTTTTTGACATTCTGTGACTAGTACAGAAGTCAGAAAAGGCAGATAATCTTACAGTTTCCTTCACTATTCTCTACATGTAAATTTTCTCATTTATTATGTAGTAAGCATAGGCAGAACTGGAAATGGAAGTTTACGTGTGGAAATGTCTGACTACCAGTTCTGGAATTGTATTAAATTGGTATGAAGTATTTTGACATTTTAGAAACTTACTAGAAAGTTATGTCCCTACTAGGATGAAATGATCTCAGGATCTTGAGTTGGGAAGTGGAAAGTATTAGATAATCTAAGTTTAGGAATTTTGTGTTGTCTTCTAACAATTTCTGCTCTGCTAAGCTCATTGTTGTACTAAATGGCATGTTTCATCATGAATCTTTTTAGGCTAGTGCACAGTAGTGCCATCGTTTAATCATTTGGGTATCCTGTTCATTTAAAATCTTCAGTCTTGGAGAAAATTGTTTTATAGAAAATGTTTAAATATTTCAGTAGGTCAGCCTCAAATCTTCTTTCTGATATTGAATGCATTATTATTTATGAAGAAATTTGTGTTTTTTGTTCCACTTTGCAGGATGTCCAGGGAGTAACCAGACCTTGCTTTTGTTGCAAAGTTGTGGTGCTGTCTTACCAGAGGTATTGTCACCTGAAAGAACAGAACTGGCCCACATGATATGGGACAAGATGAAAGAACTTGGTATGTTGGGTCTGTTAGTCCTTCTTGCAACAGCAGCTCTGTGCTTTAGTTACTCTGTTTGTAATGAGAGACAATCTATTTTAATGGTGTTTAAATGCTAGGTTATAACAGGTTGTTCTTATTACCGAATGAACAGTGGATTTTATTATTCAGGTGAGAGACCTGTTTCTAATTCTGGGGGTTATAGTGACATCTAGGGGTGTTAATCTAAAATTCTAAAATCTAAGTTTTTGGTTTTTTTAAGATGCTTAGATTGGACCTTTGCTTGATTTTCGTTATGAATTTACTTTTCTGTTAAATGTTAACCTTTATATCTGGGGGGTCGATATTCCTAGTAGTACCAGCTATTTTATCAGATGATATTTTTACTGTGAGTAAGTCATTTATGTATAGGTAATGCGTAGGTGAATGCTTTTTGATAGAAGCATTGCTGAATCTGTAAAATAAATACAGCTGTAGAGACTGTAGAATAGCATGCACGAGCGTTGCTGTTACTGTGCTCTTCTTATGCTGTAGCCTTTTATAAACACATGAGCTGTTAAATAAATGTCTGGTACTTCAAAGGTGAATAAAAGGAAACTGTCCAAGTTCATACAGAGTAAAATTTACATGAAATTAATTACCTGAGAAAGCGATGAAACTATGTTGAATTTAGAGAATCTACATTGACTGTGGTTGAAATATTTCCTTAGGTGCTGTGTATGATACAAGCCATTACAATGCTTTGCTTAAAGTCTATCTTCAGAATGAGCACAAGTTTTCTCCGACAGAATTCTTGGCCAGGATGGAGGAAGCTAATGTGCAGCCCAATCGAGTAGGTACCCTTTTACAGGATCTTCATTCTTAATAGGAGTCTCCATTTATTGAATGGATATAATTAACATCCCCTTTTTGTTTTCTGTAGGTTACATACCAAAGGTTGATTGCTGCTTATTGCAATGAGGGTGACATTGAAGGAGCAAGGTATTCTTTTGCATTTATGTTTAAAGGAATTTCCACAAAATCTGTTTCTCATATTCCCTACCACTGATGTTAAAACTGATTTCTGTGTAATTCGTAGAAATTGAGCAATGCAAAGAAGGGTTTTATAAAAGTATACTTTAACTAAGCAATGAAGAGCAATTTCCTGGAGACTGCCAAAACCTACACAAACGAAATAAAAATAAGTGATAGACCAGTGCGTTCAAATCAAGCTGTATTCACATTGCTCAGAAAATAACTTGTTTTTTCATTTCTAGAGCCATCATGAAAATCTGTGAGGTTATGAAGGTTTACTGCCTTTGTAAGAAAATGGCTACTGGTAAAAGCATTTGAGAATAAAGTGGGCTAAGGAGCAAATAGTAATAATTCTGGTTGTTGCTGTTGTTACACAGGGCTTGCTGGGTATCTCTCTGACAATTTTAGCAAGGTTAAGCTGTAACAGTGTGATTGAGGGGCATGAGAAATAAGTAAAAGGAAGATAAAAATAAAAAAAACATCCCAGCCCCACCTTGTGTCTGCACGTTCTAAAGTGGCAGATAGAAACTGTTTTATATTTTGCAGTAAGATTCTTGGATTTATGAAGAGCAAAGATCTCCCCATCACTGAGGCAGTATTCAGTAGCCTTGTGAAAGGACATGCAAGATCAGGGTAATGTTTAATACCTTTTATTCCTTCTGTTTACTGTTAACTTTACTAAAATATCAAGTGATACTGTACAGAAAAAATTATACACTGCAGAATAGTGTGATGGTTTTGAATAATAATGTGTACAAGACTCTCTACATTTATGAAGCAAAAAAGCTATTTAACAAAGAAAGTAGATTTTTTCTTGTGTGTGAAAATCTTGTATTTCAAGATAAATGACTGTACTTTTGTAGTGTTTGAGAAGAAATTTACTGCACTTGGTTCTGAACTTTATCATCTGTTAAAGTTGAAAGAGTATTTTAAGTAATACAATTATTAAAAAGATTTGCACTTTCACCTTTCAGGATTTGCTTAGTTAAAATAAGTTTCTCTAAGCTTGTTGCAGTCTTTGTTTCCAATTCTAATTAATTTAGTGAGGAAATGTAGAAGTCGCAATAAACATCATTATGATTAATTCTACTGAGGGTCTTGCTTTGAATTCTTTTAGAGATATGAAGAGTGCAGAAAACATCCTTTCAGTGATGAGGATGGCTGGTGTTGAACCAGGTCCAGACACCTATTTATCACTGCTGAATGTGTATGCTGAAAAGGGTGATGCTGATAGCATCAAAAAGGTATTCCAGATTTGAATTTAAATACAGCTTGTTTGATCTTTTGTCCAGTATAACTTTTGAATGCTTTCTGTCCAGGCAGGGGGAATAAGAAAGAATTTTATAATTGATTTCCTCCTATTTTGAAGTAATTAACAAATTTTTTATAATTGCAATTGAATAGCTTGTTAACTGAAAGCAATGTCATAATTTCTGAAAAATACTTGTCTTTTGACAGTGGCATTTCACTCTGGGAAGATAGATTTGTCAGTGAGTGATTTAATAATTCAGGGTTTTTTTTAAAGACAGTGCATGTGGGATATCTATGTATTTATTTATGAAAATAAAAAGTAAACCTTGGTTATTCTGTTTCCATTAAGCCATCCTTTGGCCATTGAAACCATAGGACCTTTCCAGTAAAATGAATTTTTTTTTTTTGAGAATTCATAGGTATTTGTAAAATGAGGCTTGCTTGCAGCCCTTTGTGTAGCTGATTTGTTTCAAGTATTCTCTCTTACTTTTATTTTTAGTCAAAGAAATACAAAGGAATGAGAAAAGATCAAACCAATTTTCTTAAGTTCTATCAGGAGTTTAATCAGATATAGAGGACCAAATCAAGGAAGAGGTTATTGGAAACATTATTTTCTTCTGTGACTTAAACAAATATTCATCAACCAACATTCTTCCAAACAGTGACAAAATGTTTGATTAGTCATTCTTCCTTTTACGAAGTAATTTCATTTGAAAGTCATCTCACAATGAGAATACCTCTGGTGTTTTCATATATTATTAGATATTAGAAAGAAACTCTATGTTATATCCCTCTTAGGTGTCCCTTTTTACAGTCTAAAGGTGTTTGAGTCCCTCTTAATACTTCTTGCATATTTTTTATCTTACCATATTCCATTATCAAAATCTGTGGGTTTAAAAAAAAATAAAAAACATAGGGTTTTTTTTGTTTGTTTTGTTCTGATTTAAAAAATATTCTATGTTGAGTGTTAAATTTATTTTGGTTTTACAGACTCTAGAGCAGGTTGAGAAGACTGAAGGATACCTTATGGACAGGATTTTGATTCAGGTGATTTTTAGCCTTGCCAAGGCTGGATATCCACAGCACATTGAGGATATTAAAGGACGCATAAGATTTGAAAGGGAATTAATTCCGGGTATGTCCTTGGTTCCTACAGCAGGGTGGAGAGAGAACACTTTTTTCCCTTTTTTCTTGTTTTGTTTTGTTTGTTTTTGTTGTTGTTTTTCCTTCTTTTTCCAAGAATAGGTAGTTTTGTAGTTTTGTCTTGAATACTGAGGGAAAGGAATATTTTTGCCATTTGTTTGTGGATTAATTTGTGTGCTTGTGTGTTTTAGATTGTACTTTATAAAATCTAAATATGAAACAGCTTTAATAATTCGCATACAAAAATTAATCTTTTTTTTTTAATTTTTAAAGTTGATTAAGCTTTTATAAGAAAGCAGCAAGTGTGGAGTCCTTTCTTCAAACACCACTGTTAAGATTCCTGCTGTGAGAGCTCTTCATGACTGCCATAAAAAAGGGATACTAAATACTGAATATAGTTTTTTATTACCTACCTTTAAAGTCACTTCTGGATTCCAGTATTTTTAATCTGATTAATAAGTGTTAATTATACTTCATCCATTTTTTTTGCTTTTTTGACGTGTCTAGGAATGAGTTTCTCTTTTCCTTATCCTTTTTTCATGCTGCAGTGGTGATACTTCTGTAATTTTTAGCCTGGTCTTCTTATGGGAATTGATAAATACAAATAATTCTGGAAAGGGTAGTCTCAAATTTGGGTTGTGAATCTTGTTTAAAAGTATGTTAATGGTACTTGTAAAACACTTTTCTAGCTTCCACTAATTTTAGTAGCTTAAGGTGAAAAAGTTGTATATGCTTTATTAATATTGTTGTTCTCTGTTTTTCATTTTCTAGATGTAATGAACCTGTGTTTGACTCTGATAACTCATGGCTTTGAAGATATCAGCTTCAACATTTTGAAGTCTTTAAGTCATTTATCGCGTGAAGATATGGACCAAGGTAGCTTCTTCTTGCAACATTGTGTAAATAGAGATCTGGTAAGCAGATTAGTAATACCTTTTTTCTTAATCTAATAATAACAGTATACTTACTTAGTTTAATGCAACTGTGAAGATTGAAAATGATGAGTTGTTGCACAGTTCTTCAAGAGGAAAAGAAGAATTTTATTATTTTGTATCAACTTGAATAGTAAATTGAAATTTACAAAGGAATCCTGTTTGGCTTGTGTAATATCCATTTTCTGAACATTAGAAGAATCTGACATTCTTAACAATTTTGAGAAGCTGAATTAAATTAATTTTTGAAATTGTTTGCAGCCTGTGAGCAAGCTGAAGCAATTCTGTACTGAATTAAAAGAAGCAAAGATGCACTCGGCACCGTTACCATTTATCTTGCGCTGCGCTTTGGAGACCAACAGATTGGGTACTCTACTTAGTTAGTTATTTTACCTGTGCTCTTTAGAGTACTTGGTCACTGTTTAATTATTCTGTGACTGTTTTCAGCCTTGGCCATTGATGTGATGAAGATGATGAAGGGAGAAGGCTTGCCACTCAGACCTCACTATTGCTGGCCACTGCTAGTTGCCTACCAGAAAGAGAATAATCTTAAAGGTGAGTTGTCTAATAAATGCTCCTGTGGTATTATTGCAGACCTAGTGCACGAATCTTACTGCTATGACGTTCTTCAGAAATTAAACGAAGCCCTTGCTGTATGTCTGTCCCCATTTCGAACAATTTTTCCTTCAGAAAGACTTTTCTAAAACCTCTATTCTTACTTGATTGTGATACAGTTCTACAAATTTCAAGTCTCGCTTGACATAGAAAGATGTGTTTAGTTATCTTTTTAACTCTTCACATTCTTTCTGTGTTCCAGTGTTCTTTATGCTGCTCATTACTATTTACAGTTTACTCTTGAAGAAACTGAAATTCAAGTGAAGAATTTAAAAGTAAGGTTATGTTATTATAGCTCACTTGGACTGCAAACCCAGTCCTTTTTTCAAGCCAGCTTCTTATTATTTGCCTGATGAACCAAACATGAGTTTTGTTACAATCATAAAAACTGTAGGAGAACTTATATTGCTGAACGTGTGAGCCTGACCTGACAGCATACTGATTGAAGGACAAAAATGCTCAATCTTTGGGATTCTTAAGTAGGTTTAAGCATTTAGCATACTTTCCCTTACACATGGGGATGTCTACAGGATATGAATAAGAATTGAAAAAATATTAAATTTTAGAGTACAGTATCTAATTCTTTGGTTTGCGTTATTGGTAATTCAGAAAGAATGGTATTGTAAAAAGATGCTTTTAACAGAAGTACTTCCCCCTTGGGGAAACAAAAAACTGTCTTTTTCATCTTATCTCGCAGTATAATGTGCTTTAGAATGAGATGCAGAGTTGTTAGTGTGACACTGGGTGACAAACAAAATGCACAAACAAAAAAAAAGTGCTTTTAGCAGACTCTTCATATCGCAATTTTATCTTAAATATACAGTCACATTCCAGTTTGGAAGAAATGCTGAAACAAGTATTCCCTAATTGTTTCTGGCTATAAAAATGTCTCAAGTATTTTTCAAAAAGCCTTTGTGAAAACAATATTCAGTTTTTATTAACTCTTTAGGCTCTGTTCTTGCTAGACTACTGCCCAAGTTTATCCAGGTTTTCAAATCCATGAAAGTTCTATGATATTTCAAAAGTCTGGCAATGTTGTTTTAGTTGGGTCCTTTGTGACTTACTTGAAACACCATGTTGCCAAAAATAAGTAAGTTGAAATCAGTGTCATTCTTCTGTGTGGATGCTGCCTACTGAAAAAAGCTGCTTTTACTCCACGAAAAATTTCACTTCACTAACACAATTCTAAGAGATGTTGGAAGTATTTTTGCATTTAGACTTGGCTCCCAAAATTGAAACAATATTTGAGTGTCAAGAGAAACTAAGGCTTTCATACTTCTTTTGGTCTTTGTCAAGATCAGAGGTTGCCTTAATTTGGACTCCCTGCTGTAGAAATCAACTGTGCTTTGGCAACTGTAGTTGCTGCTGGAAGTCATGTAAGCAAATTGAGAAGAAAACTGATAAAGGATCCCTCAATTCTAGCATTTTTAGCCATTTTCCATAGAGCCTTTGTTTTTCTGTCTGCGAAGGCATTGCATACACATACTTCTGCATGGATGTAAGATAATGCTGTGAATTTGCAAACTAATTTTTGTAGCCTGGTACTCACTGTCCAAGTTTATATTGTCAAGTGGAAGCACTGCTACTTTGTACATACCTACACAAGTCAGTGATTTTGCAATTCTTAAAATACATTAGGTAAGATGATAGCTGATGAGTTGCTTCTATAGTGAAGAACCAGTGTAATTATTCTTGCTAAATAGGGAGACAAGTTGTCTTCTTTCTCTGTGTAAGCTTGCATTCATTTTCTTCTGAGTTAATAATTAAAAAGTGAATAAATTAGTTCCACTATTTAAAAATGCAACTAATACACTTGGAGAAAGATAAATAGGGGAAAAGACCTTGTCCACCCTGAAATTGTTTCATAGAAAGAGTAGAGCAAACAGTCACACTGCGGTGAGAACCTAAGGATGGCAGCAGATAGTAAATGAATAGAATGGTGCTTTCTAGGAGCAAAAAATAGTGTGAACAGAGGTAGAGACACAGTATCACATCTCATACAAAAAATAAGGTAATTAATTTCTCAACAAAGTAGTAATGCCCAGTGTAATGGATGTAGTTTTGTGTCTTGGCATAGGCAAGGCTGGTAACAAGAGAGAACTTTGAGGAAAAACAATAAAAATATGATATGATGTAGATTGGACTAAATAATCAGAAAAAACAGAATAAAAGCAACAAGCTATCTAGAACTGCAGTGTACAAATACCTGAATCAGTACATACAGTGTGACCCAAACAATTAAATAACAAATAGCAGTGTTTAATTACATGTTCTTCTAATGTTTATTACAGCAAAATCTAACACTGGAAATCAAAGAAAATTCTCTTAATTTCTGTATTACAGAATTGTGTTTGAAAGAAAAGTAGCAGTGAAGTGGTGGCTGGGAGGTATGAAACTAAAAAAGGCCATTTTTGAATACACCTTAACCACTCTGAAATAGCAAACAGTTCTTTTCAGTCATTTTACAGAGGCAAATAATTTCAGGTGGGGCATTGCCTTTATGTGCATCTGTCATATGAGTTGATAAATACTTTTCGTTAGTATTTATTAGGCTTTAGGAATGAAAAGTGCTTGGAGGATTTAAAAGATCAACATGCAGCTGTTTCTGGCGCTGAGAGTAATTTTGTATTAGATTATGCACTAAAATCAGGAGGGCCTAGTGTAAATAAGCACAAGTGTTCAGTTTAGGCTTATTTCTGAATATTTTAAAGCTTCCCTTTGCCTATGAATGATTTGGTGTTATTTTTAAAAACACTTTTTACAAGTGTGTATTTTGCTTTTGGGTTCTACTGTTGTTGAACTATTGTTACATACAAAACCCATGATCAGTGAATGGTAATCCAGTTTTTACTTTGGAAAGTAAGAGTCTAGGTCCAGAAGGGAATAAGGGTGGTGGTTTCACAAAGTTACTGCTTGAAATCCTGTTTTATAGACTGATTTTTCTGGCAAATAACATTCTGAGTGGATCTGAAATTACCAGCACAGCAAAAATACGTTAAATACTATGCTCTCCTGAATGTGACCTTACTTTTTGAACTAATGTTTTGGTTTTTTGTTTCCTCAGAAAACTTCTTAAAGCCAAATTTAACTTCCCTTGCACATGTAAAACTGTACATAACTGCCTTAGAAATTCCTTCTGTTCTCGTGGGACTGCTTTAGGGATTAGGCATGACTTAACTGTGAGAACCTTAGGAAACGAATGGTAGACCAAAATGCAGGCCCCACTTTTCAGTTTTTGAAAAGCTGCTCTACACAAATGTTATGACCATGTCATAGTTCATCTCTCCTAAATTTGTTCTTCAATATACTGATTTCAGGTTGGAATCTGTTTTCTGTTGTGGTGTTTGGGGGTTGTTTCCAGTATTGACAAAAAGAAGTTTTTTGTTTTGTTTCCTGATTCTGTTGTCTTTCTACTCTGTTATTTGGTTTTGTGTACTCAGCTCCCGTGTACTTACATACGTCAGCCTAAGATCTCAAAAAGCCTGTTCTTTATCAAGCAGGGGGGTGACCAAAAGGCTTTACTATTAGTAAAAAAGTGGGTTTTAGTCATGCCCAGTCTTCTGGATCAGTGGTCTCCAGAGTGGGATGTGCAAGGCAATCCATTGGGTTGTGAGTGAGCTATTAGCAAATAAATATTTTATCCTTTTTGGCTCTCTATTTTTGTGTATTTTTGATAATGCACATAATATAGCAGTACAATTCTATATATGTGAATAGTTTCTAAATGTATATACATGTGTATCTGGGGAGTTGTTCTCAAAAAAGTTTGTGAGACCAATGTTCTACATGAACATGACTGCACTTCTGTGCCTTTTTTAGTCTGTTTTTTGGTTGGGGGAGAGAGAAGAGGTCAGTGCATTTTCCAGTATGAGAAGCAAAGAATTTATCGAAGTCCGCATATATAATGCTCAAATATTTTTTGGCTGAAATGGAAATGTTTCATTGCTTACTATTGTGGAAGATGTTTATTTGACTATAAAGTAGTTCTGCTTTTGGTGAGGTAGAAAATGTATGAAAAACTGTGGGACTCTGTGTTGGTTCCATTAAACTGCTGTCCCCCCAAAAATTGTGTATCAGCCACCTTAAAAAAAATAAATGCTGCCACACGTTTTCATTTTCAGTTTGTGATTACTTTTGCTAGGCAATTACTTTGGTGCAGTATGGTTGTCATGTCTGCATCTTGCTGTTGTGCTGGTGTTCTGTTTCTCACACCTGTTCTTTCCTGCTCAGGAAATGTGCCCTAGTCTTTTTGCTAGGGAGTGGGGATGCTTAACAAGCCTTTTTTTCTGCACTCTTCTGCATACAGGCTCGAGCTCAAACCTCCTGAGTGCACCACATCTTATTCACTGTGGGATCTAGTTCTTGGTCTTCAAACTACTTTTTAGTGTTACAGTTATTTTTGAAAAGGTTTCAGCATAAGAGGACTTAATATATTTTCTAGGATGTTGAAAACATGAAATAGAAACTAGCTGTCAACATTTGAAAGGTATGAAGAAAGACTTAGTGTAATTAATTCTTTATTCATATTTTTGCAGATTCTGGTCCAAAATCAGAGTTTTGTTTAAGGCAAACTCGAACAGATGATGCGACTTTAATCTAGTGTGACTTGCCTGCATGTATTTTCAAGTGCTCAAAGGGAATTCACATTTGATTATTTGCACCATAGTGCACTGCATAAAATATTCATGGAAGTGTCACTTTTCCATAGGTGGCACTCCAGGGCAAAGACAGGGACTTTGGACATTTTTAAAGTAATAAGTATGAAATGCAAGTTGAAAAAAACATATGTTGTTTGGTGCTGGTGTCCTGCAGCAACTGACAAATCATTTTTAGACCAGCAAAAAATTATTATACCTGTATTGGTTTTGACAGGAGTTCAGAGTTTGGTATCTAAGGTTACTGTAAGAAGTTTCTGCAAATCACAAGAGTGTGAGCAGTTAAAAAGAATGACATATACTCTAAAACTACACTCTAGTTGCTGGACTATTAATATTTGGTATCTGGTGTCTTCAAATGTGACTCTGCAGAAGTGATACACAGTCTAGTAGTGTGACATTATGTGAACCCTTTAGAAGTTACAATGTAGCTTCAGTGGGCTTGGGGGACTGCAGCCTTTTTTGGAATTTCCAGTTTGAAGCTGATGTGTTGTAGAATAATCATCCAATTTGATTACAAACATGTTGCTACTTTTAAACAAGTCCAGAGAAAAGTCCTGGAAACTAATGCTAGTCAGAGTTGGGTCCTGGGAACAAAACTAAGAATGTATGATGTGTTGAAGAATGTGTTTGTGTCTTGAGTTAATGTACTTTACATCAAATTTCAGGTTCATTTTTTTATCCACAATACTATGGACTTTTTGATATATAGCTCTATAAGATGTTCTGCAAACATGACTAACTTGTATATTTGCTGTGTTAGAAAATAACTTTGTATAATAGCAATTTCCAAACTGAACTTTCATGGTTTTTATAGTACAGTACAGAATATGAAGTTTTGTAAATCTATTTTAAGTTTCACAGTTAAGAATTTTATTAATACCTAAATGCAGAATTTTTCATGGCAATTTCAAGGAGGGAAATTGAGGAGACAGTTCCTTTTTCGTAAGGCAACATTGTTTTTTACATGTTGATTCTCAAGTTTTCATTTTTCTGAATGCTTAGCCATATTAATTTTGCCTTGATAGGTATCTTTGAGGTCCTCAAAGTGATGCACAAATTGGGGGTGGACCTTGATGCAGAAACATATACAGACTATGTTTTTAAAAACTTTGCTGATACTGAAACTGCCCATGCCCAGCTGAAGGTAAGTTTACATGTAAAATTTGTAAAAATGGCTATTACATGGCTTCTTATATCATGTTCTTGGTGAGGGCTTCAGATCCCAATAGTGCTCCAAACACAAACCTGGTATGATGAAACCTGTTCAGAATATTTAGAATATTTTTCAAACAGTTGTTGCACTGATGGTTTCTTTATCATGTCTTCCTCCTGCTGCTTTTATTTCTTCATAGCTAACCAAAGTATTTTGCTCCAGACCTAGTAGCTTTTTGCTTCCTGAACTGGAAAAGTAAATGAATGTAATGCCTTTTTTTTTTTTTTTT